>JABWIB010002226.1:47277-70995 GCA_016617825.1 Platyplectrum ornatum | reverse complement strand
ATAGATATGAGATAGATATGGAATAGATAGATAGATAGATAGATAGATAGATAGATAGATAGATAGATAGATATGAGATAGATATGGAATAGATAGATTGATAGATAGATATGGAATAGATAGATAGATAGATAGATAGATAGATAGATAGATAGATAGATAGATAGATAGATAGATATGAGATACCAGGGGGAACAAATCAAGCTTCCCCTACATACTGCTAATGTGATCTGCCAAAGTGCCAGATGGTGAGGTTGCGTGTAATTGTAGAGATTCTATACTCTCTTTATAATTAATTATTATAATCCATTAGTTATTAAATGTTTTTTTCTGTTTTTGTTACAAATACTGTGTATAAATTGTTTATCATTCTAAATGTTAAATTATTTATGCACTGTTATTAATGTTTTCATAGAGACAGGTTGAACTAATTTGATGTAAGCAATACATTTTATTGAAAGCTATCAAATCAATGAGCAAACTGTTTTTAATAGGACACAGCAGAGTGTTTTCGATGTTTGTCTTCCTTAGGTGATTGTAAAGTATAAAAAGCAGTCACCTGTCAGACAGATTTCGGCAATGTAATTTAGCAGTCTATTGTCCCGATTGCTACGTTCAATCATTCTAAACGATCTCCAGAGACAGTCATTATTATCGGACATGTTCCTAGGAGTAGATAAATGAAACCCCACCTGCCAACCTTCATAGGCAAAGACGGACAATCTGGGCCAAATATATGATAGGACCTGCAGCTTTATTGACATTTACATCAAAAATAGTTAGCAATGAAAGCAGCTGTTGTGGAGAGCATTCACCGCATCATGTTCAGAATCTGCTGTGAACTGAAATACTGACCTCCCAATGAGCAATTTACCGTCTGTCAGTCTCCATGTGCTAGCCATGTTACAGAGTACTTTCACAGACAGCCCACTTAAAACCACACGTGTACAGTTTGGATTAAAAGATTGAGCATAATTTGAGGTAAACTGCTGAATGTCTCAGTATGGGATTCACTGTCATTCATGAGATGACATTGTGAAAACACTGTGGTGCTGCTACAACTCAAAATCTCCAAATTATGGAATAAAGATGTGAACAGGTCTGAGAAGCAGAGTCTAAAGGTAAAAAAAAGATCTAAACAAGTCTTAGTAGTCTAAGGTTATTCGGTAATACACGGTTCAGATTGCCTGAAAATGCAGTTGCCTGAAATTCAGAGTTTTTTCATGCAATCTGAACAGGTTTTTTCCCCAGGATATTGACCTGGGCAAAGGATGGGTTATTCCCAATTCCACTGAAGCCTATACTGGAACCTGGTACATACCCAGTACATACACACCCAGGCTCCCATACAGATTTCAGCGAGGGAGAGGAAGTTCTTTTATGAATAACATATTCACCTCTCAGGTACTGATGACCCACGCTGGGTCTGAGGTGAGTGTACATTTTTTCTCTCAATCTTTTCTTCAATGTATTGTGTGCTGCAGAACACAATACATTCATGAAAATATACAGGCTATAGTCTGTATGATTAAGACACCATAAAGTCTAGTGATATGCTAACAGGTATTGTAAACATTCAAATACTGCATCAATATTTGTTCAATGGGCTTCACAGGCAGGGCCGGCAACAGAAATCTCGAGGCCCGGTTCACCAAGACTTTTGGGGCCCCCCTCAATAGTGGTAACACTAGTGATGGGGCCTCCCTGAAGCTTGGGCCCCATTACAGCTGTCCCCCTTGTCCTGCTGTCCAGCTGTCCCCGTGCCCTGTTCACAGGTAAATTATACAAGTGAATTATACTATTATAACTAGTATATATACTATTAGTAATCTTTTAAAGCAAGAAGTCTTTTTTTATTCTTGAAATGTTTGACCAGAGGTGGAACTAGCAAGCCATGGACCCAGCTTTGATGTTATTCAACATTATAATGTGTCATTGTCATTTTTAACATTTCTCTTTAGGCAGCCTGATGTTGGAAGAATGGTAAATCTGAAAGCACCCCTGCTGAAATCATTCAGAGGCGGAACTAGATAGTCATGGGTCCCAACGCAAAAATATTCTTTGGGCCCCCTTCTCTTCAAAGGACCGGACGTGCAGTTTTCCGAAATCTGGGTTTGTATATTGGCTATATTGGTAAGAGCCCATAAGGTCTGGGTTTTTCAGGAACATGACAGCTGAACGGCTGAGCTGAGAGTTTCTGGGACAGTGTCCCTGCTCTCCTGGGGAACAACTGAAGCATCTGCAGGTCCTGGGAGCCACACTAGTCATGGGAACCCCATGGGCCCCTGGATCCTCATGGGCCTCGGTGCCTTGCACCTGCTGCACCAGTGGTAGTTCCGCCTCTGCTGTCATTGATCTTTGCAAACTTGCAGGGCCGGGCTTTCCAATTTGTCTGTGGTGTTATATCCCTCTATGTGACATCACATAGAGGTGGTAATATGGCGCAGACCATGCAGGACAGACCACTACAGAAGACTGGGCCTCGAGTTTTTAATGTCATGAGTTCGTCTTATGGGGTCCAAGGTAAGAACTTCTGACGGTAAACAGTGGTGAAGTTATGGGCCCCTGTATTGGTAACATCTCCACTTTTCCTTTTCTGCAGTTTATTAAATCTAGCTAAGCGGGAGGGATTAAATGAGGATAAAGAAATCTTTATAGAACATAATGGCTGATAAATTAATTCAAATATCTACCTATCTATAGTAGTCACCCTTCCAGTGCAAAGACTTCCACTGTGGGTCTGACTTTAGTCCTGGGTCATTAGTATTCCATTTTTATTTAGATTTTTTTTATATCTATTACTTTTTTATTTAATTGCACATTCACAAGAGTGCTATCATAATGTGGTAAATGCTTTGTAGTAGACCTGGTTATCCCCTATATAACACAGTGTACATAACATGTTGCTGAATACATTAATACAATATACAGGCAATGACTACTGAACGGTGGATAATAATTACAAAATACACTTATTACAGTAATATGTCATTGTGAATGTCACCATTAAGAGGTGCTACTCATTCATTTTCAGATGTGGATTCACATTGAAAGACAAGATTTGTACTTTTTCCTACTATAGCTGCCAAGAACTAGAATTTGAGAAAGCGCCATTAATTAAAAACAATGATCCAAGTTTTTCATTTGTAAATATATGCAAGTCCCTAATTTGGGAAAAATAATTGCTTCCTTGTCTGTTGTCTTTCACTTTTGGTCCTTATCGCCTTCCAACCTTGCCATAGACCAAATGTGAATCTCAAAGGAAAGCAGAGAATCCAGATGGCTGTGTACTGATTGTGAATAAATTAGATGAGCAAGCCGTGTTTTATCATTTCTCCATTCAAGTGATACAAGTAGTCTAATAATGTACAATATTATTCTGATCTTTTAATTTGTAGTTTATTTCCTTCCATTATTACAGTTTAACCTGCCCTTATTATAACCTAATGCCGAGTAGATAGAGTTAGTAATATTAGAGCCATTAGAGATTTATTTTTAGCATATTCCATAACCCTACCTGCTCCATTTCACATTCTAACAGAATATGACCCAGCCTCATTTATTTTAAATAGCATTTGAATATTTTGATTGCCATTTAAATCATACAGTATAAAATACAACTGACAATCTAGCAAATGTCTTATAATCGGATGTACACGATAACCTCTATACAGTATATATATATATATATATATATATATATATATATATATATATTTTTTTTTTTTTTTATTTAGATATCGATTAAAACTACATTAGTATAGCAATAAGGCTTCATGTATGCAGGACATGTCACTTATATATATTTAACATTTCAATGAATTTGCAGTGTAATGCACTGGAGCCTCAACGATTCTTGATGATTGAGATGATGGGAAGAGGGAAGTGGTACAGTTGGGAATAGTGTGATGGGGACAGGGGCAAGGATATAGAACAGTATGCTAAAGACTGTCACACATTAAGGACAGCATCCTAGAGCCTGTCACACATTAAGGACACCACAACTGGGCAGAATGGATGGGCCATGTGGCTCTTATCTGCCGTCACTTTCTATGTTTCTATCCTTAAGTCTGTCACACTGTAAGGACAGCATCCTAAAGATTGTCACACAGTTCTGAACAATTATGGGGTAATTTAGGGATGGAAATTAAACAAATGGAGGTACATAAGAAAGTGTGCAAATATGAAAGTGGTTGATTCCGAGGTGAGCACATGGTAATTTTCTTGTGATGTTTCTCTGCATTATTTTCTACTGTGCATGCCCTTCATGTTTTTTTTATAAATGATAGATATTGTTCGCTATTATTTTCTAACGTTTACATTCTGACACAGGTTTTTGCATTATGACTTCATATACTGGCAACATTATAGTGTACTATGCACCAGTTTTACAACATATACTGTATGGTTACGAATACGTACTACGTAGCTTTAATGAGTTCCCTGTATTATGCAGGTACACTATGTGCCATACCTGCTTATTAGATATTCAGCGGTATCTTGCCTGCATTGCAGTTTACCCATGTTTTCACTTCTAGCATGTCGTTTTACATGCGCCTTTGTATCAGCCCCCAAGTGTATAAACTAAAGTGTGTGTGTATTTTATTAATTAATTCTGTAATATAATCAGTTAATAGATAATCCAACACAGAATAACCTAACACTCTGACACTTTTGTTCTAAAAACAATAAGATATCGGTTCTGATCATAAATCATTATTATTATATCATACACAGACACTGGAAACATCTACATGACATTAGCAGAATAAATGATGATTACACCCCATACATAGCATAAAATATACAGATATTTGCCAACCCCCAACCATAAGCACCACTACAAATAATATATATATATATATATTTTACATTGTATGTTCATCTTTAATGTCAATTAAAAATCACACAAAGATAAAACCCAAAGTGTAAATCTACATAAAGCTATAGATGCAGTAGCACAGTAGGAACTGACTAATTATTAAAATTAAAGACAACGATGACCAAAAGCCTTGAATTTTAAATATTTTCTAATTACGTTAGCAAGATTCTATGTAATTTATTTCATTTCTATCTTGAGGTAATTTTTTTTTACCTCAAAAAGAAGTTTAGAAATGGTCCAAACTGTCACTGAGATTTAATTATGTCTACATCACAGCAGTGGTCGATGTTCAAATTTACAAGGTATGGACATTTAGACATTTAGTGGCGCTATTTAAACCCAAAATATAATGGAATATAAAATATATATGGCATACCCCATCTTACAACCCCCCCTCCACTTTAAGCCCTGCATCACAGGCCAAGGTATTTCAGCAGCCAGTATCTGGACAATAAATGACTTAGGGGTATATTTGCTAAGCCGTGAGTTTGCATTGAGATTGGAAAGTGGAGATGAACCAATCAGATTCAAGTTCACATTCTCCAGTGTGTAAAATGAAACTGAAAGCTTGAATCTCATTGGTTGCCATGGGCAACACCGCCACTTTCCAATCTCACTGCAAACTCGCGGCTTAGTAAATATACCCCTTAATCTGCAGTCTATTAGATAATATATAAAAATGCCAAACTTTTTAACCACATTAAAAATGAAGCTTGGCCAACATTAACAAAATATCTTACTATGCATTACATTCATAAAAGCAGCCATAGCAGTATGCCGGCTTTTATGTTATGTGTGCGATGGCCATGAGCTCACAGCGCAGAGGCTCCGGATGGGCTAAAAATCATCTGGTGTGTGGCCACCTTAAAATAAAAAAACTTTGAAAAAACGTCTTTTAATCGCTAGGGCACGATATCATTATAAATCCGAATTAATGACCTGATTAAAGAAGTAAAAAGAAAAAAGAAAAAAAATTTAATTACACCAACATGTTACAAAGTACCTATGTAATATAACATGAGCATTATAAATGGCTCAAATACACTAAAGGAAGGTATACACTGGATATATGTTGATATTGTTACTGTTTTAGCAAAGAATTATATACCTAATGTTGTAGAGTTCACACTACTCCTTAATGGATTGTTCTTTATTTATTCCCATCATACTAGAAAAAGTACATAGAAGATATTATTCCATTGTATTAAATAAAAATTGGGAGCTCCCCAAATCCAATCATGATCAGATGCTGTTTCAGAAGATTCATCAAAATCTTTGGACACTACTGTGTGATCTGCACTATGGCAGAAACCCCCCTTAAGAACAATGTTAAAATGTGTCCCTATAGCCCATTCCTCTCTTCCTACTGTTATCCCCAATGCTATTTCTGGAGAAGGGTCACAAAGACTCCATGGCAAAGATCCGTAGGTCCAGTGTTGAGGGTGCGCATCAGGTTTCCTTAGAACATAACAGTAAGATTGTCCCGCTTTTACTCCCTATAAAGTGGCAGTCAGTAAGAGACCCTAGTGCAGGCTTGTCCAACCTGCGGCCCTCCAGGTGTTACAAAACTACAATTCCCATCATGCTTTAAATGCTTAGAAAGTTTATTCCTGACAAAGCAGGTTGGACAAGCCTGCCCTAGTGCATTACGGTGAGGTCTTTGGAGCTAATGTAGGGTTGACACTTTTACCACAAAGTCGGTGTGTTTTGGGACGGGGCTAATTTCACAACCTATTTCTTGTTGAGAATATGTTGCCCTGACGAAGTTGTGAATTGAAGAAACGCGTTATGACGCAGCTGAGTCTTTGTTGTCTTGTCACGCAAGGAGTACAATGTCCCTGCTGCATTGGAAGTGCTACTCTATACCAGAGCTCAAAGGATGTTTTTATGACATGCCATAATACAAAGTTGTTATGTGGTATGCATATATACTGTTGTGTACTGTAAATTTTAAGAACAATTACATTTATTTCACCATGCACCCCTGCACTAGGAAACGGACTTCCCCCCCAAAAAAAACAATACCGTCAGCCTCCTGGAACAATTACCGTGCAGGCTGGGGGTTTACCGGCCAGGTGGCTACCCTAAACTGATGGTTATTGGGTGCATGACAAGAGAAGCTGCTAATTAATCCCTTTACATAACGTGAACCAGAAGTGATGTCAATATTAGAACAATCACGTGATGGCTTAATTAGACAGGTCCAAGGAAGTTTCTTGCCCAATAATTCTTCATACCCACAATCTATGGATTTTCATTATCTATGGAGTACATGTGGGTTACTTATTTTACCAATGCACTTCTCATACAAATATAATTTAAAGGTTAACAAATTATTTTGAAATGTATCTGCAATAAAATTGCCGTTTTGTCTTTACTTAATACACAAGACTACTTTGAAAAGGTATGAATTGTGTAAACAATAAACATATAGTTAGTTATGAGGCCCAAAGTCATATGTGGGTGTTTGGTAAACAGCTTAATTACAATTATTTCGTGGGTAATTAGCAGCAAACACTTTTTCTCTGTTTTGCATACCATTTGTTGTTCTCTGTTTGCTAAACTGTGCCTGTCACTCAGTCTTTGCTTCAGGTAATTTTTTCACTCTATGGGGAGAACCTTCAAAAATTACATCTGAATTTTAAAACATTTTGATTACCATATTTATCTAACACATCCTGGTTTTCTCTTCATGTTCTATATGTCCCAGCAAAACACCAGTCTGGGAATAAGACCTGAAGATGAAATCCTGCATAATACCATTATACAGATTCCAAAAATACTCTCCTGAGAATGCAGTGCATCAATCTAAAATCAACAAACAGTACAGTTAATTAATGAGTACACCATAAGGGAGGTTTTTCTTCTTTTTAGCAGTGTTGACTGTCGCTGCCTCAGGACCCATATTACCAGAAGTTATTGCTGGATGGAAAGCTGCGACTCTTAACTTTCTGCAGATCACCATTTTATCTATATTAGTTGTCTCACACTGAGCTAAACAAATTTAAAATGTGTTTCATATACAAAACATAATTATCAACAAGAGAAACAAAGTATAAATATTCAAATGTAATTAGTATGTGGGTAAATGATAGTTGGATAAATATTATATACCGTATATTGCAGGGGAGGTAAAATGTCAGTGTTTGCATGCAGGGAGAATACTTTATTGCACACAGATACTGACCAGTGTTACTGTTACACTGTTATTACACTTGTGCTAAGAAACATCATCTCTCACCTGTAATACTGTTTGCAACAAATTTAATTTACCTCCGCTGCAATTTTACATGGTTTTGCCCTCTCATAACATACTCGTGTAAGCCTTTCCCCGAACCGGGAAACCCACTCTTAGGGTTTTTCCTATATTGATACTGTACAAGTATCTTTATTGCCCGTACCTACAATTTTAGTGGGTGCCATAAGCTATCCAAATTCCGGGAAGCTTATTCTTGATTCAATCATATATATATGTGAGATATGAGTTAACATGCATGAGCTGGCTGCAAATAAAGTAACAGGGAAGAGGTGCTAAATGTTTAACATCCTTGCCTCTACTTACTTTGGCAATACACAGGGCACAGATGCCTGTTGGCAGGATTTGAATAAAAATGTTTCTATGCAGTGGAAGGGAATTTCTTGCTTCTTTGCCCAGAAAGGACATCATACTTATTCCTGGCAAAAACTGTCCGTACTGGTGTATGACTTTCTTTGACAAAAACCATATCAATGCACAAAATGGTGAGGACGGAGTGAAAGCGGGACCCTCCGGTTTGGATGTGACCCGAGAGAAGGTGCCTTTGGACAGCCTCCAGACGAAAGGGACAGAAGTTACTACCATGAGCATCGAGATTGATACCCGAGAAGCGGTGTGAGGACTACATTTGAGGACAGGCTTGTGATCCTGAGGAACATGGTGTACAGAATGCCATTATCCATTAATTTCTTGAACTTGAACTGTTCCTGCCATCTTGGATCTTGCATCTTGTGCACTGACTAGCAGTAGCCATATTAGCTGTTCCATAATGTCTCAGTTATCGGCGTCAGTATAAGGCAGTGACCGGCTTGGCAGTACAACAGAAGAAGTTAATTATTGTAGAGCTGACCAGAACATATTGTTCAGATTACAGTTGGGGTGACTATGAATGCATAGTAGTCTGCCATATTGAAAGTGTACACATGCACTCATCATTGTGGTAACCTTCTGTGAGAGCATTGTGTCTATATAGTAGAGATACAAAGATATTCTGTGGTGAAATCTACCAAAGTGCATTACAACAGTCACAAATCTGGTATTTATATAAATGCATTTATGCCAGTAATCAAACTTAAAGTCTCTTTGAAACTTCAGGGGCCACCCCATAACAAGGAGTCCGGTGAACCTTTGCTGTGCATAGAATGTATTATTTTCTCTGAGTTATAAGGTTATATGCTAAATCAATTGTGAATACAATTTATATCTGTTCTGTCTCCCTAAGTAAAATCATTCTGTTTTGCTAAGTAATTTAGTAGTAATAAATGTATTGATTATAGGTGGCCATATATCAAGAGAGAAATATAAGCGAATTATAATAGTATGTGTTTAGTATAAGTGAAAGTTAGCTTAAGTGAAGAGGAAAATCTGTTTCTCAAATTTTGTAATAACATTATAAAAGTTAACATGATTCTGAGGGTCTCTGTCCCACCTGCCTCACCTAAGGGTGAGAACAGTACAGGGGCAGAAGAGAGAGCGACAGGGAATAATACAGATAAATATTTCGTTTGGACTACCGGTGGTGACCTCTTCACACATGAAAACAAGAGAAAAATGCCTTCAGCACAGCACAGTTACAAATTACAATCAATAACAAACTGTACCAATCTAGCAGTAAAATAAATTGCAGATACAATACAACACAAATACAATACAAATACAAATGCACAAAATGGTGGTTGCTCAGCTCAATCTGTGGTAGTTATGCAAATGCATGTGCACGAAAGGTACATTTGATTGTACAAGCCATATCATCCTTTACATTTTTATCAACATCAATGTAAAAAACCATCGCATCAGACCCTGTGCAGATTGCTATAGACAGGTATAGTGTGTGTGTGTGTGTGTGTCAAACAGTAGTAGAGAGTAATTACTTAATAGAAATGGTATGATTATGATATGGCTTGTACAATCTAATGTGCATTATGCGCAATATCACTTTTTCCAGACATAAAATACGGAATAATAAACATATCACATTATTTGTGACTTGCTAGGAAAATTCTGCTTCTAAAAGTAATAAAATATAATGGTGATGATATGCCTTGTACAATCCAATATACACTGTACACAGTATCATCTACTCCAAACACATAAAATAATTATGCAGTTACTTGCAGGCAGAAGAATTGCAGAAACAGATCATTTCATAATAGTATACTAAAACTACAATACAGCGAGAGCTAGTTAGCAACAACTGTTCTAAACTCACCACTATAAAAGTGTTGCCTAATCATAATTGACACAACACAATAAGAATTCAGTTTACCTGCGCTGTCAGAATAATTATTATATATTATACCATTTTTCAAATCATTTCTAATTCATAGAGTAATAAATGATAAAAACAAATCTGGAAATATTCACAGTTAGATAATATATATAAACATAAATTAAAAAATTCCAATAAAAATGTAAAGTGTCCAATGCTGCTGATTTTAATCTCTAGCACACGTCCGTGCTATTATGGAGCAGACACGCATCCCTGTTTGCCTATATTCAAAATGGAAAAATATAGATAATATTTATAAATGAATTAGATCTCTCAAAAAGTACACTTCATTCAGAATAGTTGTTTAGGAAGGAACTCCCATTCATGGAGTCCTCCTTAGAGAGAAGTGTCTCGTAAGGCATATAGTACTTTGAATAGACTGGTGTAAATGTATCAGCCTATAGCAGGGCCGGACTGGGACTAAAAATGAGCCCTGGCATTTAATGCACACAGGCCCACCTAGAGCTATCCACCAATCAGACTGTTAACTTAGGTGAGTCTTCAGTGGAGAAGGATTTGGGAGTGCTTGTCGACACAAGACTATTATGACAATGTCAATTATCAGCAGCAACGGCCAATGAACATGCATATTAGCATGTATAAAAAGTGGCATAGATGCAAGGGATGCTTGTGTAATTTTACCACTCTATAAATCGGTGGTGAGGCCACATCTGGAATACGGGATACAGTTCTGGGCACCACTCCATAAAAAGAACAGAACTGGAATGGGTTCAGAGAAGGGCAACAAATCTGATAAGGGGTATAGAGTCACTTAGTTATGAGGAACGTCTAGCAAGTTTAGGCATGTTTACTTTAGAAAAGAGGCGTCTAAGAGGTGATATGATCACTATCTATAAATATATTAGGGGTCAGTATAGAGAGCTTTCACATGAACTCTTCACCCATAGAACCATACAGAGGACACGTGGTCACCCGCTAAGATTAGAAGAAAGGAAGTTATACAACCAGCAGAGGAAAGGCTTCTTTACAGTAAGGGCAGTGAGGATGTGGAATTTATTGGCAGAGATGGTTGTGATGGCAGGTTCAGTAGATGTATTTAAGAAGGGGTTAGACAGATATTTTGATGAAAAGGGTATCCAGAGTTACGACTGGTAAGTAAACAATTACAGTAAACAATTACTGGTAAGGAGGGAGCTCTTGTATATTTAGTCTGGATCACCATCAATTATAAAATTAGGATTACAGGAGATCCAAAATACTGTAGGTTGAACTTGATGGACTGATGTATTTTTTTCAACCTCAACCACTATGTTACACGACTATGTTACAGCCTAGGGTTGGTTTTTGTCAGTAGTCAGTTAACATACTAGCGTATTATATCAGAAATGGCCTCATAAAGGAATTTAACTTATGATTAAACTCTCTAAATTTAAACATAATGTTGAAATCATGCATTATTATTTCTTCATTTCTGGTTAAAATTATGTCATTATTGGGCTTAAAGCCATTTCTGATGCATTTAAGTGGTAGAAATGTTAATAAAATACAGACTGTTAATTGAGCAAGGAGGCTTTTAATTGGCCAAAAATATGGCAGTTCTCTCAGATGGGACTAATATGTCAGATATAACAATAAAGAAAATTTCGGGTATAATATGTATGTCAAACCTATAATATACAGTACTCCATATATTGCATTATTAAAAATGGGACTATTGATTAAATGTAAAAATACAATGGTTTGCTAAAAGGGTTTGATGCCTTTTGGATTTAGTCATGTTTATAATAGCCAATAACCAACAATTAAGGTAAGGTTTTCTAAGGTATTGGATGCTAAATTTTAGTAATAAAAAACAGATAAAAGGCATTCACTAGCCAAGTGTACCAAGGGTCACTTTAAACACTTGGCAGTGAGGATTGGGTCAAGAACTGAGTAGCATAGACTATAACAAAATTTTTTATATGTATGCTTATTTATTTTTTTGTGTTTTTCCCTTTGATCAGGTATGTAAAAATGATTTCATGGTTTAATTGTAAAAAAACTAAACAATTATAAGATAAGTTACATTCTCTAATCATGAATGAGTCCCTGGTAACAATGCAATGTGAAAGAAGTGCTTCTCCATGTAACATTTGCCAAGAAAGTTTTTTAGTTCTAAAGGTTGTTGATCCATGAAAAACAATCTAAGACTGATGTACAAATAGCATGGTGCTGCAGCTTGAAAGCCGATGCTCGCAAGTTGGAATGGTATCATTCTGAGCATCTGCACCACTCCTCCTTTGAGAGCACATACTAATCATCTCTCTTCATGGTCAGTAACCACATAAGTAACCACATAAGGACCAGACGATGCCAGTAGTTTTGGTTCTGTAGCTGTTATATGTTTTTCTGCAAAGAAAACCCTGCCAGACAATATTCGTCAACCTTGTCTTTGGTCTTCTCTTGTGATTGGGGCAGATGTTTATTTTCCATCTGCACTATCTGTCAGTGCAACTGCAGCCTTCATCTGGCAATGGGTGCTCATAATAATATCAGGCCATCACATAAACTGCTGGAAGGATTACTCTTGTGACTGAAATCAGTTTATGGCTAAAAACATTTATTCTTCATTTTGATAAGCTCTTAACAAATGAAAATGTGCTTTCTTAGATTTTTGCCAAGCCAGAGCCATGTTTATTTCTAGCTATATGGGTCACGAAGGATTCCCAGCTGTTAGACAGGCTCAGTAGTGCATTGCTGCACTCAACAACATCTGTTTCTCCAAAACAGAATCCAGCTTTTAGCACTCAAATGGAGGCTGCACCATATGCCAGCAGACCACTTAGTTTTTACCTTGGGAACCAACTTTACACCAGTCAAGGTAGCAGAAGAACTTGGTACTTTAATGCTACCAGTCTGCAGTCACTCGCGGCTGTCTATGCTTTATAGTCAGATACATTTGGTGCACAGTTTGTTAGTGGAGTTTATATTCTTTGCATAAATTTGTAAAAAAAAAAACAAAGTGTTAAAGAAAATTGCAATTCATGGTTAAAGTGTAATAATCATGGCACAGTGCTCTAGATTTATGTTTACCATGCTAAGAATGTTATGGAATAGATGATATGTGCACATTTTGAATGACAATATGGGATTTATTAAAGTGCGGTTTGATTAAACAGTGAATGTGGTTTTTGTTTGACGTTTTATAAACCACTGCATATACTAAGACTAAAATGGCTTAGTAATGAATTGATTTGCTCATAGACTTATTCAATTCCCCTCTTCCCCCTCCAAAAAAATCCCAAAGTTCCTAAACCCCAATAAAAGTACTAAAATATCACAGTTGAGTTGTAGCACTACATATCGCAGTGATGCAAGGTTGTCATGTAATCCTTATGCCCTGCCAGGTCCCACTGTGCACACATATTACCCATATAAATAAAGAAATATATAAATATCAAATTAAGTAGAAATAAAGCATTTTGTACTTACAGCTCGATCTTCATATGTAGTTGTAGTCTTCTAAGGTTTCAACCCAGCCAAGGGTTGATACTTAAAAAAAAACAACCCTTTACATTCACTTCTAAAAGCCACAACCTCTATTTATAAGGTGGAATTTTACTATACTGCTGCAAATTCCATGGCAGCCATAGGTATGCTGGAGCTGGAATGTAAGCAGCAATATGTACCAGCATGAGACAGCCCTGCGGCAACATGAGATGCTTACACAAAACGGGGATATTTCATTATGTCTCAGTACTTTAAGGGTGTTTTTATTACCATCTATGGTGGTTTGGAGTTCTACAAACCACCATACATTGTAAGCAACTTTAAAGGGATCCTTGGATTAAACTCGTCACACACTAAATGATAATACTGGAATTGAGTTAAAAATTGTTCTAGTGGGTTAAATTGGGTCTGTGGGTTAAATTTATAGGATTTACAGGATTATCGTTTGGAATTCCCAAAATAATGGTGCCCTTGCTCCAATTTTTCACCAGTGAATTGTGATCTGCAGCACCCAGCACTACAGAACACAAGAAACTGATAAAAAATATTCAAAATAACAATTACCTTTCTAGTGTATGGAGTGGACAATGGGGCAGTTTTCTGAGGGGAAATTAGCCCCAATCACGCTAGAAAGAAAATTGTTCTAGTGCGTACCCAGCTTTAGTGTTAAGCTGTTGTGAGAGGATGAATTGGAGAAGGGGAAGGCTAGGGTAAGCTGTTGGAGGGGGGGTGGATTAGAGAAAAGAGAGGTTAAGGTTAGGCTGCTGTGAGGGGTTGGATGTCTATGTTGTGATGAAGGCGTGGATTGGAGAAGGAGAAGATTAGGGTTAGATTGCAGGTAGGGGAGAGGATTGTGTAAAATCTTACTTGTCAGAGTGGTTCTGGTGCTGCTCCAATTGGCAAATGGTGTGTGTTGAAACCTCTTATTTCTTGCTTAAAGTCTTTCATTGTATGGTTGCCAGGAACAGTCCTGTTGAAACTGGGGCCATTCGAACTCTTTTTTCGTTACATATCATCATATAATACAATTTATCCTTAGGTATCGCCTTTTAGTAACATTTCTTGGCATTCATAAAATAACTTTCCTCCTCAGACTGATACTCACTACCTATTTCAATGTTTCATTCAGGACTTCTTTTATCCCAGTAAAAAATCACAGCAAAATTGGCTTAGATTAGTTAGTGTGGACTCAATAGGCTGGGCCTAGCCAATGTGTGGGGGTTAAAACCCACTGGATCTAAAAATTTCCATATAGTTCAATCAAAACGTCATTTTGTATTAAGGTAAATTTACCAACTGTGCAAAATTTAACCAATAATAATAATGAGTTTGTGTCATTTTGCATTTTGGAATTTGATTAGTGTTTTTGATTAGTGTGTTTTAATAAATTCATCTTACTTAATGAGGTTTTATTATGAATAATAGATTTTGGTGATTGGAGACACAGGAAGGCCATTATTAGAGAATCTATTCTTTGACACCTTTTTGTGGTTTTCATTGGTGCACTTCCCTTATTTGTGGGAAGAAGTCCCTTTAGATTTTGCCTCCTTAGTGCCCGGTTCTTTGGTATTTTGTCAAATATTGAAAAATGACAGAACACAGATCATGGAATTAAATAAACATAAACATTAAATGTAACAGTAAAAACAATTCTTATGGTGAATATTAAAAAGTATTTGGGTGCTGGAATTCAAAGCCTCACCTGCTTTCTCAAGCTTAGTTTGACCCCCCCCCCCCTTTTCCTTGACAGGGTGTGCTCCCCTACGCCTCCTCCCTTACTGGGGCTCCGATTAGATGCTGCCTCATTGCCCTGCCTCTGAAGTCCTACCTTTTACTCTTCCGCTCCCTCCTTCATTCCCACCCGCTGCCCTCTTCCTCTCTCCTTTCCCCCCCTCTTTCCCTCCCCCTTTTCTACACGACTTTCTCTAGAGTCTTTAATGCTCTTGCTTATGGGATATAGTTTTGCTCTACACTCCTGTTATTGAGCCAATTTGCTTGTACCGTTTGCACCTGTTTTGCTGTGCTGTTATTGTACTACCATCTACATGTCGTGTATCATGTTTACTGTTAATAAAAACCAGTTTAAACAAAAAAAAAAGTATTTGGGTAAAACTTCAGAATAATGCTAATGAATAAATGGGTAATTATTTATTATTATTATCATTAACGTTTATCCTTTCTGCAGCGCTGTAGATGATCATTGGGCAATCACAAGCATAGCCCTTGGAAAATAATAAATTGCAGATGCATAGAAATATTAAGCACATGAATTTGTGCTAGATGGGATATAGAAAGTTATTTGTTATACAGGAAATAGTTTTATATCCAGGATCCTTTTGAGCAAATAATTTTAAAATAGATATGATGAATACATTTTGTAGTACTAAGATCTCTGTCCTAGCTTGAGAGTATTTATATAATTTTAAGTTGTAGCTAAACGTTAGATATAGGCTGAATTAAGTTTGATTAAAGATTGCAAATAACTTTGTGACCAATAATTCTAAATGAAGTCATAGCATGGGAATAAACTGCTTTATGTCCTATAGTAGTTTCCAGAGAATCAGATAGAATTCATGGAGCATGATAACAGCTCCAAGGAATATGCTTCCAAGTGGGTATAACTTGGTTGTCTCGGAGCCTTGATTCTAGCGCAAGTCTCACAGACTCCAATAAATTCTACCATATCCTTCTTCATGGATGGCCACCACACTCGCCTTGAGAGAAGCTCCAAGGTCTTGCGGACCCCTGGGTGACCGTTGATTCTGTTGATAGGTGCTTCGGATTGGACCTCTTGTAAAAAAAAAACCCTCCGGGGAAATCACATATCCAAGGAAGGTAACTTGTTTCTTTTCAAAGTCACATTTCTCTGCCTTGGCGTATAAACAATTGTCATGGAGTCTCTGCAGCACCATGCAAACCTGGTCTCGATGTTCATCCAGGGAGGATGAATAAATCAAGATATCGTCTAGATAGACCACGACGAATCTGCCAATGAAGTCCCTGAACATGTTGTTTATAAAGTCCTGAAAGACAGCCGGGGCATTACAAAGACCAAAAGGCATAACTAGATACTCGTAGTGCCCGGATGGGGTATTAAATGCCGTCTTCCACTCATCTCCTTCCTTGATCCTGACCAGGTTATATGCCCCCCGCAGATCAATCTTGGAGAAAATCTGGGCCTGTCTTAGTTGATCAAAAATGTCAGAAATTCGAGGAATAGGGTAAGTATATCTAACGGTGATCTTGTTNAAGGCCCTATAATCAATGCAAGGGCGCAGAGTACCATCCTTCTTCCCCACGGGTGACTTAGAGGGGCGGATGAATCCCTTGTCCAGGTTCTCTTTAATGTATTCACCCAAGGCACTGGATTCAGGGCAAGATAATGAAAACAGCCGACCCTTGGGTAGCCTAGCCCCTGNGATCAACTCAATAGCACAGTCATAATCCCGATGGGGAGGCAAAACATTGGCTGCTGCCTTAGAGAAAACATCACAGAAGTGAAGGTTCTGTACAAGTATGACTCGGTCTTGTATTGGCATGACTCGGATAGGCTTCTGTAAACAGCAATCAGCGCAGAAGGAACCCCATGAGATTAGTTCCCTTGTGGACCAGTTGACGACGGGGTTATGTTTTGCCAACCATGGAAACCCCAAGACGAGAGGAGCTGATGGACAGTCAATAATAAGCAAGGAGATGGCCTCGGTATGAAGTGCCCCAATCGTTGGTGAGATTGGTGGAGTACAGAATTTCACCCTGCCCCCCATGAGGGGTCTACCATCCAATCCACAGGCCGTAAAGGCCTGAGGCGCAGGTCTTAAAGGAATCCCCCAGCGGACAGCTGTTTCATTGTCCAAGAAATTGCCCGCCGCTCCGCTGTCCAAAAAGGCTGTGACTGGAAAACTTTTCCCACTAACGCAGACACTGGCAGGTAACAAAACGGCATCATCTGGGGAAATCAGTGTCACACCTAGTCGGATCTTCCTCACCTCCGCTAGGCTTTGGCATTTCCCGACTTTCCAGAAGGGACACGTTTGTTGTGACATTGGTTGGCGAAATGCCCCTTTTCACCACAATAAAAGCACAGTCCCAAAGAACGTCTGCGGATCTTCTCGTGAGGAGGAACTCTGTAAGCCCCCAGCTGCATAGGCTCTACCTCCCCCATGGTCCTGGCAGGATTTGTGGAAGGAACTGGAACTACTGCTCCACCACGTTCAGTGTTTCTCTCAGAAATCCGGCGGTCCACCTTAATGGCGAGAGACATTAACTCTTCCAGGGTCTTGGGGCTGGGGAACTGAACCAGCCATTCTGTCTGGATCATCATAAAGCACCCCCATGGATTCAAAAAAATGCATCCACCGACTGCAGAGCTGGATGACCCTCTGGAAGTCCATAGGCCCAAGACTGTGGGTCACCCTGCAATAGGGAGATGATAAGGCCGACCCGCTGCTGCTCGGACCCAGAAGCCTGGGGGTGCATGCGAAAGTATAGTCAGCTTTCTTGGAAGTTCCAGAACATCTTGCGGTCGCCAGAAAATCAATCTGGTAAATTCATTTTCACGTCTGTAACGGGAGCTGGGGTCAAGGAACTGGGTCGGGAAGGACTCATTCTTTCCTCTTGAGCGTTAACCTTCAACGTGAGTCCCTGGAACACTTGGGTGAGCTGTTGGACTTGGACTGCCAGGGACTTCAGCGAGGGATGGCTCCATCTTTACTGGCTGGTTATGATTAACCCCGAGAGGACTGGGCAAGCCCCAGTGGGGCCACAAGTGCAGAATCCCAGGAACAGGAAGCTACCAGCACCAGGCGCGGAGTCTAACCGGGGACTGGTCTTCACCCTTGCCCCTAATGGGGGGGAAGGCCTTGCTTGCAGGTCCCATGGCAGGTTGCAGCCCCGGGTGGCAACCACTGTAACCTGAGACGGGTAAGGGAAGAGGAAGGACCACAGAGCGTACAACACAAACAGAAGGTGTGCTGAACAGGGGACCTGAACCAGGCACCACACAGATAGGAGAATACAACCACGCTGCAGCTAAGTGACCGATGGAAGTAATCACTAACTGCAGGGGAGTAGGCACAGATGGAACAAGTGCAAGGGAAGAGATAGCAAGTAATTGCCAAGGCCGGTAAGCAGGAGACAGAGAGAGAGAGAGAGAGAGAGAGAGAGAAAGAGGCTGGGCAGGAGAGAGGAAGGGAGGCTGGGCAGGAGAGAGAGACTGGGCAGGAGAGAGGGAGAGAGACTGGGCAGGAGAGAGGAAGGGAGGCTGGGCAGGAGAGAGAGACTGGGCAGGAGAGAGGGAGAGACTGGAAACAGCTGGGGTAAACAGACACTGAGTATACTAAGGAGGAAGGGGAGTGTCCTGGCTAACTGACAGCCCAGACAGGTGATCCCTACCCACCAATGAGAGGCGAGACCAGGCTAAACTGTCAGATAGGAACAAGTACACAGAGCTACTGACCACGCCTGCCGTGATCATAACTCCTGACAGCAACCTTACATCGGTAAAATGCCTTAAGTAAAAAAAACGGTAGATACAAACATGTCTGTTTAATACTTGTCATGCCTGTAGTGCAGGGATGGGGAAGGTGGGCTGGAAAATACAGGGAGAGTTCATGTCAATTGGCTTAATGTACATTTTAATGTTTGAAAGCACCAGTATACATCAGTCATTGGAAAACAGTGCTCAGAGTCTCTTGAAACCCAGGGCATGGACTTTGGGGAATCAAGGGGGTGATTTACCTCCAAATGTGAAGAGGCCACTGCTCACATACACGCACATGTTATACATGCAGCCACTGCACGCACAAGACAGATGAGTCAGATGAGACAGCTGTTCTGTTTTTGCACCAGTCAGTCTGAGTGATATTGATCAGGTGACTCCATTGTACCGCCCACAAGGATTCTTCATGATTGGGCAGTAGGGAAGGAAGGGGCAGGAACAGCTGCTGTAACTTGATACAGGCAGCACTGACCAGAACAACTACAAAATTTACAGGAAATTACTATTGCTGGTAAAAAAAATCCTGATTCAATTACCAGGCCAGGCCAAGTGGCAACCCTAAAGCCAGGGAACATCAAAACATCATTTTTGCACTATATTTCAGTTTGCATGTTTTAGTTTGCCTTCCCTGCCATTCCTCATTACACATTTTCTGAGGTACACGTTGGTCCTTGTTGCTGCCAACTTTGGGTTAGCCCCAGTGTCTGTCTTTACTCTTCTGCATGGCATAATTTCCAGATCTCCTGGAATGACGGACAAACTCCTAATTTAAGCAATGCTCCAGAATCCTGGACACCTACAATAATAATTACAGACCCCAGTGATATTGGTGAGTCAGGAAATCATTGGTCTCCAACATGACAGTGCCCATACCTGGGGTCAGGTTGAAAAACCACACAATAAGGAGTGTTAAGTAATGTTAACTAATGTACCTACTAAAGTCCATGTACTTTTGTGTGTCAGGACTTAAAATAGGGACTGTTAGAAATACTTTCTGGTTTTGTTTATCATGTGACCATTTTTATTTAAAACCTTCTTCCTTGGAGTTCTTCTTGTTCCACTGTTGATTCCTAGATTCCTTGCATATTGCTGCACTGCACCCTTTGCTCGACCATACTGTGTTCATCTTCCATCACTGCATCTTGTTCTCTGTCTGCTGCATTAATACCCTAGCACTATCCATAATTCTGCAGCCAGTGACTTTGGAAGAAAACCTGGCCTAAATATACTCCCAACATATGGAGGGAAGAGATTGGGACATACAAGCCCCTCCTCAGCTCTGCCAACACCCCACCTCAGCTCTGCCCACACCCAAGCCTCGCCCTTTTTCCAAGTCAAAGTTAATTTAAAAACCATTATTTTACACCAGTTTGTCGCATTAGCGGGACAAACTGGTAGGGGGGCGGGACAGAGGGGGTATGGTATTGTGAAACCTTCCCATAACTATCCCCACTTTTCTATCTCCCTGCAATCTCCCTACTTAGTGCATGTCTTTTGGCTGGTCCATGTAAAAAATGTTACATGTATGTGACATACCGGTACCATGACCTCAGCTGTACCCACATATTCCTTGTAGGAATAAAAAAGGATGCGGCCTAGGAATAATGCAGTTGTGACCCACACTATCGTGCATTGCCCAACCCTAACCCATCTCAGACCACTCATCGTCTGGCAGGGGTGCACTCTGCACTGGGGCTACGGTAGGAGATGCGGGGCTAAGTGGTCGTTCCTCCTGAACGGACTGTCCCGCAGGCACTTCGGGTACCATCCCCTCTGGTTCCGATTTAGACAGCAACCCAGGAGCGATGTACGGGGCCCCACCAGATCTTGCTCATTCTCCATACTGCGTTCAGAAGTCTGTCCAATTGCAGAGTTTGGCGATAGTGGGCCTGTTGCCTCCATGATTTTATCAGTCTTTCTCGCCAGCAGGTGGAATCCAACACTTCTCAGCTTCGCAGTATCACCATCACCCATCAACCATCATCCTCTCATTGCGCACTTCTCAAACTTTTATAGCATGACCTCAGACAGTGTGTAACGCATGTGACATGTAGATAACCAGGTGCCCGATCATGCACCTGCTGCTAATTAGCCAACAATAATATTGCCCATAGCAACCAATCAGATTCGAGCTCTCAGTTTCATTTTACATACTGGAGAATGTGAGCTCGAATCTGATTGGTTGCTATGGGCAATATCCCCACTGTTCAATTCCCCAGCAAAATCCCTGCTTAGTGAATTTAGGCCATAATGTTACGTTCACCTCTCCTTAAACACATTGTAACAAAGTCAGAACCAGGCATCCCATCTGGGAGAGTTCTAACTGATTTAACCCTTTGTGATGCCGGGGGTATCACATGTACATTGTAATAGTAAAACATATCCACTTTCATCACTACCCACCATCCACCATCCACCAAAGCCATCTGGCTAAAGCATTCCTATAAGGTAGTACGGACACGTGAGGAAAATGAGAATGAAAGATCCAGTCTGCTTTTGCAGGTGCTGAAAAAACATTAGTCAGAACTTTATTTTATTTAAAATAATTTTAACAATCACTAATAATGCCGTTCCATAGGGAACTAAATTTATTGTAAGTAGGGACATTGCAAAGTGGGGATGTTGCCCATTGCAACCAATAAGATTCGAACTCACATTCCCCATTATGTAAAGCTTGAATCTGGTTGCTATGAGCAACATACCCACTTTTCAATCTCCATGCAAAGTAAATTTAGGCCCAGGTGTGTTAAAAAGTCCCATTGTGTTTCTCCAGGTGTCAGTTGTCTAACAATATGGTAATTGATGTTACACAACTTAAAGTAAATATTCACAGCTTACCTACCAAATTCTTCTGGATCACAGTGGCATACATTATTTACCCAAGTTTTAAAAGCTTTTTTTAAAGCTCATCTCACATGTATGAGCATGATATGAATGACAATGTATGAATTAAAAAAAAAAATTACGTAAATATTTGCTATGTTTTATGTTAATATATTACAGACTTTTCACTTTCTAGCATGGGTAGATGAGTCTCAGCTGTTCAGTAGCTCAGCCCAGAGTCATTTCTGGCTGTGAAACAAAGAAAAGATAAATATCTTTCAAACAAACTGGCAACAAAAATTCTGAATAAATTTGTCTGCAGACTTTAATCTGCATAGGATTTCTTGACAATTTTTTCTAAGGTTTACTATACTTCATTGCCACAGGACCCAGACTTCCATAATTTGAAGTAACTCGCCAGCAGGAATTGGTGGTGTGTGTGCTCAAGGTATGCAAGGTGGGAATGGAATTTAAATATTACACTAATTGGGTTCAGTTTTTATATACTATATACCCTAATCTCTTGCCATCTCTTCACAAAAACCATCCCCTCTCCTTCTCTTCCACCAGTCGTACCCTCTCTCAGCACAACGTTACTGCTCTTGACACTGTGTCCTTTTTCACCTCCTTTGAGTAGGGTAGCCAGAAATTACTCTTAGGTCCACAATGGCCTGTGAGATCACAGACATCATAGCTCCTCGCAGTGAGACAAAATCCCGATGCATGTACAGTCACTCAATTATGGGAATTTCCAGAATGAAAATAACTGTGCATGTGCCAGGACTTGCTCATCAGTGACCGAATCATTGCCCAGGTCAGATAAGTTTAATTCTTACTATTATTTGTCCTTAATTTTTTGTTTTAACAACGGCACGCTCAGTTGTTATTTACTTTAGGTTTGGTAGTATTCTAGTGGTCTCACCATATGTTCCTCTCCCTAATAACAATCTATGGAGAGTTTGTTGGAATTCTTATAATAATGCCAGTGAGTAGTCTGATCATTGGTGCTCTGCTATATATTAGGGTTTCTGACTCTCCCTAATGTCCGTGGGACCTCCCTATGGACCTCCATCCCTTCAGGCAATTCTCTCTGTATCCCGGGAGAGTCTTTAAATCTCCTGGAAATAAGGTGGTGATTTAATGTATGTAAATCATTGCCTCCAGCCCTGCTGCCGGCTCATAGAGTTCATTTTTTCTAACATAATAGAAGGGAAAAGGTGCATGACCAGCATGACCTTTGCGCAGAATTGAATCTTTAAAAAATATGGAGACCCTAAGGGTGCCCCGAACTAAAAACGTTTGGGAACCAATGCCCTACACCCCACACACAGCACTTAACTTAAATGCTTTACATAGTAACATACGGCTGGATTCAGCTTTTCACTCTCATGAATTACACTCATGAGTTACACTCTCATGGGTAAAACCATGTTGAATTGCGGGGGAGATAAAATGAATGTTAGTGTTTGCATGCAGGGAGAATACTTTATTTTTGCATTTTGCACACAGATACTGACCAGCGTTACTGTTACACTGTTATT
>JABWIB010002226.1:0-15980 GCA_016617825.1 Platyplectrum ornatum | reverse complement strand
ATATATATATATATATATATATATATATATATATATATATATATATATAATATATAATCGGTTTGCAAATTGCACATGACATGACATACATAAATTTGATAAAGAGATGTAGAACAGACAGAAGTCCTATTTTACCTCTATTTACCCATGTAAAGGAAATAGTGACCTTACAGGAACTCATACTGCAGATAGAACAGTATTTGCGAATATGTATTGTTTTTCCTGGCTCTCAGTAATGGGATATTATATTAATGAAGCACACAGGAATTGATATTTTTAGAACAATTAGTAAACATTATATTACAATGTGCAAGTGAGTTATTGGGATTGCGCCACTTCCTCTATTAACATTAAAGCGTTTCTGGTGTCCTTGTCACTTCATTACATGCATACTAATGTCTTCACATATAAAATCTAATGCATTCAACTAAATGAAGGAATTAGTTTCTGGAAGACATCTTTCATTAAGCAATTAACGAATCCCTCTAACAAATAGACATAAGCATATGTGTTTATATTTAATAAGTATTTGTATTATCAATTAATGACATTATATGATGCATCCTTGTTATTCTTTCATTAAGGCCTATTTATATTTGGCATAAAGTACATATGAACATGTTTAAATAATTTAAACTATAGATTAGAGATGATTGCAGTGCTTCATATTCAGCCTGGAACCTTGATTTCATTAGTCACTGACGAAAATATAACCAGAGTTTCATTAGCATGTATAAAGCACTGACAACTGGATTATTATAGGCAATAGATTAGGGCAATCTTTGACAGTTTTAAGGGCCACACACTCAATTCTTAATACACAAAAGGGGTTGTACTCCTTTAGATTATTCAATCATCATATGAAGTAGTCATTGCAGTGCGGAAGTATCTTAAAGTGGAATTCTCCATGTGTCTTTCAGAATGTCCCCTATAAAGCTCTACAAAAGGGGATTAATCAGAGTTATGCTTCATACATGTGTGTAAGGATGTGATGGAGCACATACCTGTGACCATTGACCATGCATAGGACATTCACTAGAAAGATGATCGTTCTAATTGGCAAAACACAGGGCGATTTTGACCCTGGGAAAACCGGCCCATTATCGGCACCATTCACTAGAACGATCATTGTTCTGGTAACAGTGCCGACCAGCTGTCTCCCCTCCGCTTCTGCAGAGGGAAGAGAAAGTTATTTTCTGAATGACGGGCATCCTGGCCAGCTGAATGGAGGGGGTACCTATCATTCATAAAAGAACTTCCTCTCCCTTATACTCCCCTTTCCAGAATTAAGATTGGTCAGATTATTGCGCCTGGGCATTTAAATGTTTTTTTTTTTATCACTGTTTATTTGACCACACATTAGTACAATTCTTAGCCCAATTCCACAATAATTTCCTGAATGGGACATTGTACTAGTATATCTCATCTGACAGGTAGTACTACTGATGTGTTATACAGGTAATATCTATTACCGGTATATATGCCTACTACACCCATTGCACATAAGTGTGCAGACCTGTACCTAGACAAACCAGGCTGTAATGTGTGGGGTGCAAATTCATACTACTGGAAAAAATTATGGATTGTATTTACAGCACAAGAATACTAAACTATTTTATTTTTGCATTTTTATTTACAAAACACTAAACTGTAATGTAACTGTAAACTTTGTGGTAGGTTCATTCTTGGTCAGTTAACTACTGGGGCTCGCTTTACTAAACTGTATAAACGAAGAGATGTTGCCCATAACAACCAGTCAGATTCTAGATGAGATTTTATTGTATGCAATAGGGAAGTAAGATATCAAATCTGAAACTTTTCCTTTCCTGCAGTTAAGTAAATGTAGAAATTTGAACGTTGACCTAACTAAAGTTTAGTTTAGTTTTATCTATATATACAATAATTAATACTATAATTGTGGTGCTTGCTGTACTCCTAGAACTGTTACTTGCTTCTAGGAGTATACCTCCATACGAATGGGGGCCTGCTAACAATTTCACTATTTTTGTAGCAAATCTGTGAGTGAGTTTTGTAGGGGGTTTTCTTTGTGCCCTGACCCAACTGCAGACTTCTGCTCCACACCTAATGAATGTATGGTTTATTCATCACATTTGTCCCACTGAAAGAAGTCCAGCACAATTCACTTACAATTGAGATTTTACCCTTTTTTAACGTTATTTTAATGAGCTGAGGATCAGAACCTAAGCTTTGTTCAGCTTTTGATTCCGCTCAATTGCAGTTTTACCCCAGATAGACACAAGACAGATTCACCAGAATTAGACATTGTTGCACTTAAATGAAGTGAACAGGGCCTTATGTTTGAAAACTAATGAAAAGGTTCACACACCAAAAAGAACTTTTAACATTCAGTGTTTTCGGTCTGCTCTCTTGATTTCATTAGGTCTTTGAAATGCTGCCATTTATCTCATGTGCTACTTCCAAACAGAAGAGAACAGTTTACGATAGTGGACAGTAGTTGGCAGAACAGCAGTAATAACAATTGTGTAATTGCCCTATTCAAGCTCTTGTGTTAAAAGAGCTTTCAAGGGTTTTGGTAGCCTTGGACTATCCCTTAAATTGCTACTAATGTGATGTTTAGCAGCATTTAGAGCCATCAGGTATTTCACCCATAAAATTCATTAAAAAATATTACCTAAAATACTTTTTTTTAAAAAATGTATGCCTGATAACAATTGTTGTTTTAAATATTATGATTAGTCAAACAAAGTGTAATGTAAAATAAAAACCCAGCACTTTTTTGTGTGAACTAAAAACCATTGCTTTAGAGGTTTTTAGTAATGAGTATATGTGAGTGAAACTGATCACACGCAATACAATTCTATATATTGATTAATGTTGTTTGACTGGACAGGACATTAAGTGAATAAATGTAAAATAATAAAGAAGATGACCTGGTGCATGGAAGAAAGCAATAGAATAAAATGCAAATCCCCAACCATTAGCCTAACCCTAGTCTCCTCCTATCTATCCTCTCAAGCCTTACCCTAACCCTTCCCCTCCTCCTCCTATTTCTCCTCTCAAGCCTTACCCTAACCCTACCCTCCTCCTATCAAGCCTTACCCTAACGCTACCCTCCTCTAATCTCTCCTCTAAAGCCTTACCCTAACCCTACCGTCCTCCTATCTATCCTTTCAAGCCTTACTCTAACCCTACCCTTCTCCTGTCTATCCTCTCAAGCCTAACCGTAACCCTACCCTCCTCCTATCTATCCTCCCAAGTATTACCCTAACCCTACCATCCTCCGATTCATTTCCTAGCCTCTCCATTTCCTCTCTGACCAGCACCTGTCCTGCTGGAGCTCCACTGAGCCCTAGGGAGGACACTTAAATTCACATCCACACACATAGACTAGGTAGAATTTAGTCAGTGGCCAGTTAACCTGCCATGTTTTTTGTGTGGGTGGAAAATGGGGAATTTTGGTCCCACATAGACACAGGGAGAACATACAAACTGCATTGTGAGGCACAAGAGCTAACCACTGAGACACAGTCCTGCCCGATTCATCCCATGTGTACACATTGGGAAGATAATTCAATTGTTTCTGTAAGTATCTAATATGGTGTGTAAATTACAATGATGTGCTTTGTTTAAACCCTGTTGAGGCAGGTATGGAAACATTTCTGAAGGAAGATCCATAATTGTAATTGTGTCATTGTATTTATGATTTTCATTTCATTTACTATTCATTTATTACCAGTTTTTTTTATATAGCACCATCATATTATGTAGTGCTTTACAATTTGTATCAATATTAGTGAGGGTGGGTGCCTTGCCCGCATGCTCACATTATATGTAGATTGATACATAGGTGCAATTACACATAAACTTGGGACAATTTATCCAGTTACCAATTAACCTACCAGAACCCATGCAGACACAGGGAGAACATACAAACTCCTGCCTTAATCTCATTGCAAGGCAATGTGGAATTAATGTTTCAACCACACTGGGCCGAATCCAAACTGGAAGCTGAAGATGACTTCTCGAATCTCTGTAAACCTTCACACTGAGCATGGCTGGAACAATTGTTTACACCATTGTGGTAATGCCAACTGCGTTGACTGTCTACATTCAAATTGTCATTATGGGCCACATTCAGACTTGGGCAAAACCATGATGAATTACAGGGGAGGTAAAATGAATGTCAGTGTTTGCATTGCGGGAGAATACAATATTGTTATACAATATATAGTATTGTTGCATTTTGCACACAGATACTGACCAGCGTTACTGTTACACTGTTATTAGATTTGTGCTAGGAATCATCATCTCTCGCCTGTAACACTGATTGCAATTAATTACTCCCGTGCAATTCAACATGGTTTTGCCCACTCTTGAAAAATCTTACGATTGGAACAACTTATCTTATAGTGTATGGCCAGCTTTTATCTGAATCATCTGTACAGCCTGCTCTCACAGCAGCGGAACTTTGTTTTCTGCATGCACTTCATGAAAGACAGCTTTTGCAATTGGATAATTCATACGATTTCAGATGTGTCTAGACCGAGTATATCCTGGTGCACTGTAAAATCTCCCAGAGGAACATTTTCTTGTGACACTATAGTCATATGGAAGAGTTTGGACTTGCTCAATGATTCACATAATGTAATGGCATTTTTAATGTCATATTGTGGGCTTGTTGTTGGGAAGTGACACTCTTTGCTGCAGCTAGCAGTCACTGGATATATCTGTACCGGTTTTTTGTGTAAAGTAAATTTCTCCTGACATTTAGTATATTCAAGTAACTGAGACTATAGTTCATTTCATTTTAGCATGGTTTTCTCCAAGCAAGGAATTTACCCATAACACACTGCAGTATCCAGTAGTGAGTTACAGTTCTAATAACAGGTCTTCTATGTCCTAGTTTGAATTGGTTAATATTTTCCCTTAAGATTAAATAAATAATAAACGTTGCTGACTGGTTGCAGGTTGAGGACCAATGCAATAGCCGAATTACACATGCGGAATGGATTGGAATGCACTATATATGGATAGCATACTAATCATTTCTGATGATGGGCATAATAACCGCTCATACTGCTGGTATTTATATCATATAGAGTCCAGGGTTTGGAAGTGGCATGCATGCAAAGTGGGTGTAGAACGCTTGCATGTTTGGAAATTATGATTGAACTGTTATAAGGGCATCTATGAAGACTGGATTTCACTACTAAGATGTCCTATATAAACATGATTTAATAGACATTCAGTTATGTAAATTGTGACTCCTTGTTTATTTTTTTTTTTTTTAGATGAGAGTATTTTAGTTTGCAGAATGATATGATTATGTTTGTTTAGAAAGTCATTTACATTACACAATACATTACACAGTACAGATAAAGAGGAAGCATTTGGGGGATTGCACCGTTTCAATGGGTCCAGTCATTACCATATTATGATTGTGTAGGCTATGCAACTGTCTTTTTGCAATGTATCTGGTTGTTTGTCCAAGTGTGGATTGTATGTTGAGCTCTTTTGTGTGATACCTGATCGAAATCCATGCCACCTCATTCAGACTTAAGTAACACGTTGGCATTTAAGTGGTTAGCACTTCTCCCTCTCAACACTGAGATTGTGAGTTTCACTCCTGGACAAGACATTATCTATATAGTCTTTGTGTTCTCCTCACAACAAGACATTATCTATGTGCACTTCTTTCCCACAGCTAACAGGTTTAATAGGCTAGTGACTAGAAAAAATGTAACTAGTGTGTGTATGGACTGTCATAAATTATTGTATAAAACTGTACTACATGATATAATAGCACTATATGAAAACCTTTATAAGAATGATAAAACTGGAATTGTACTTCTTATATATTGTAGTAAAATAACCTATTTGCACGAAACTATATTTGAAATTCTTTAAATGCATTTCAACATATACTTCAACAGTTTCAGGTTTTAGGATTCAAGTGATTGGGAATTCACTTAACTGCTTAGAGCTCCCATACGGTTTTATTATGTAACATTTACCCCATTCACACCGACTACCCTGGTAATTCAGTCTTTTACAACCAGGGTAGTTTGCTGGGGCTCTGAATTACCCAGGACTCTAACCCTGAATTACCCTGGTAATTCACAAACTACCCTACTCTTGTCAACACCGTTCACACCATGGTCATAGAGCCGTGATTGGCTGTAAAAAGTTATGTCACAAATGAATAAAACACCTATAAAAAAATGAAGTAACAAAAAAATTAATAAAAAAAAAAACACATTCTTTTTTTACTATTGATATTTTATTGCAGGGAAACACAACATGGTGAGTACTAGCGGATGCTGTATCTCCCAAAGCACAACACTGATCAAGTGATACAGCACCTGTTAGTACAGACATCGGTAAACCCTGATTATGTTCCGGGTAGTAATTGCCCGGGTAGAATTTACTGCACCGTTCACACTGAGGTTGACTGAAATGGCCGGGTAGGACGTGTCTGTGTAAACGGGGTAATTTTAACCTGGATTGGTTTTGTAGCTACATGGTTTCATTTACAAATAAATAGATAAGTTGTTGTTTGATAATATACTATATCTAAAACCACTAATATATGGGAAAACCAGAGGATAACTGACAATTCTGCAAATATAATAGAAATAAAACAAAGACAACAGACTATAAGAGAGTCCTTTAAATACACAGGCACATGTGTGGGTGTGGGTTTTTTGTTTTTTTTTTACCCTCAATTCATTTGGAATGAATATTACCCTTCATACAAAAAGTCTTAATGAGATGCCACTTTCTGTGTGTTATCCTTTTAATAGATGCTGCTTCATTGAGGCTTGGACCAATGAAGACACAAGACAGATTGTCCAAGCTTGCGGCCATTGTTAGAAGTTGATGAAGTGTATGGAGCCTTATGGTTGATAACAGAAGTAGATGGTCAGAGCCAATAAATAAAACTTTTAGGTCTGATTGTTGAGTGGCTCATGTGAAAAGCTTTCTATTAGCATGAAGCTTTGGTTTTTGAAGGACTTGTGAACCCAAAGGCAGCTCACTGTGCTGTCACACAAACTAAGTCAGTCAGACAAGCAGCAATCTGTCCCATCTGATAAACCCACATTTGTTGCAAGAACGCGACTTCTCTTTAGAAATCCGCAACATTAATGTCTTGACAGACTGTTAATCCTGCGATGTTAAAATGTCCCTGCATATACGAGTGTTTTGTATCATGTAAATGAGCAATACTAATTGTTTGTCTATAGTAATTCCAGGAACACAATAAATATAGAATATTGTATTCGGGTAAAAAAAGAGAGCTGGCTTTTCTGATAATACCATGTTATCATGTTGTTCACCAATTATAAATAAATAGTAACTCAGTAATTCCTATTCAAATTACATTCATTTGATATTTTTTATTGTGTTCAATGTAAAAAAATAGATGTGTAATTAAGATTGAGATATATATTTCAATTAGGGATAATTACAATGATAAAGCAATTGAAATTATTGGTGAATAAATGCACTGGCAATATAAAATTGTGTAGTATGATGTGATGTTTAGTCAGTAGCCAAATTTTATGGAGAATTAATACATGGGTGAATTGAAGAAAAAAATAATATAAATTATAATATAAATAAAATCAAAAGCAATCAGCCTGGCACTAATGGTGCCTAGTGCTACCTGGAACTAATAGTCTTCCTCTATTAAAATCTAAATTTAATGGCTGATTTTACATAACATTTCTGTTATGACACATTTATTGGGACATTGATTAGTTATGTCTTATAGTTAATATTGAAATGTTTTTTTTTTAGTACTCTAACATTAACCTAGTCCAGTAGTCTGTTTACAATAGGATAAAGGGGATGCTATTTAAAGTTTTAAATATTAACATTTTTAATAGATATTCTTTTTAATTAATATACAGCAGTCACTATTTTTTCAGATGTTGAATTGTCACCAAAACGTTACTCTTTCCTCTCCTGCCTACATAATATAGTGGAGCAGTAGGATACCACCAAGATAATGATATTATAACTTAAAAAACATTCTAATTGTGAACCGATGTCGCTTGATATTGATTGGTGGAGATGTGTACAATGGTACATTTATTGCACTTAAATTTCCATTCATTTCATTCATTCATTTTTTTGTATTAAGTCAGTACGCTGGAATTTGAATAGAAAATGCCCCTCCTCTTATAACCTTACTGCCATGAGTGGGAATGTCACTCCAGATCCTCTGATATAATCAGACCACATAAAGTGAAGACCGATGCATCATGGCATAACACAGAACATACTCCTAAAATAAAATGATATGATGGGTTTTTTGCAAACAGATTTCATAAGAAACATACATCTTCTTCAAAGCTCCTAAGGCTGCATCTAAATGTGAATATGATTATGCAAAATGGCTGTGATGGATTCCCTTTAAAATAATATCTTTTAAAAAAAATTCTTTAGTTAATTAATTTTGACTAATAACTGTTCTTGGCCCATATGTACTTATTTGTAGTGCTCTGCAGCCTCCGAGCTGTGGGTGTTGCAGTACTAGAAGATATAGGTCACACAAAGGTAAGATACAGCCTTAAATACAAATCTGTAATGTAATGTAATGTGGAAATCTGTTTTCATATGGTACTTGACACACACTACCAGAAATTTTATGTCATCCTGTCCAGACTTGTACATCATTAGGAAACTGCAATAGACTTTCTGATTGATTCTGACAAGTCCCTGACAGTTTTTGAGGTGAAACACATACATGACAAAGGGCAAACTATGTCTGCATATGTCAGCTGGTGCCCAGGCTCACTGACTGCTGGAGTGAATATGCTGCCATTCTCCTGTGATGGATGACCATCACTGCTGATGCCCATGCTAATTCATATACTTCTTTTTTCACTTTGCTTCATTATCCGTTCTGATTATATGGAGATAAAATAGATCCTGCTTTTAAATTGTGGAATTTAATGGCAAGGATTGAAAACTAGAGATAATTTACTTTTACACAAATGAGTCCAAGGGTAGTAGATTTTTTAAGAGCTAATGATAGTTTATAGTCCTGGTTTGTTTCCAATGTATATAGACCTGGATGGAAGATTAGGTTTCCTCCCTCTTTTTGCATTCACATTTCGGCCGCTCTTCTCTTCTGTATATTTGTGTTACTCAATCGTAACGCATTTCTAACTCGTGTAGACCTTAGAAGTGGGCTTACAAAGTACAGTATAAATGTATCCAATGTTGTGGTCTGTACTGCCACCATGTTTAGTGCACTGGAGAAAATAACGTTACTTACTTATGAGTGTAAAGTTACAATTGGGCAAAACCATGAAGAATTAAAAATGAATGTTAGTGTTTGCATTGACAGAAAATTACTTCATTACGTGTAACAGCATAATTGACACTACACATCCAATATCTATATTCATACTGTAAGGGCCAGGGCATGTATACCTTTTATTGTTCTAATATGGGTGTGCAAGGCTCTTAGGCATCTAGACTTTCACACCATTTTAAGTAAGAACGATACAGGGTCCATATATATAATATATAATATATATAAGTTCATGCATGCCAAAGTAGTGGTTTTCCCTTGCATGCCAGGGCGGCTGCATATAGCCAGCAGCACTGTATATCTGGACCTGACCCACAGTTACCTTCCTGCAATGTACCAACGCATTATAAAGCTAAACAATGGAAATGTGATAAACAATCAGAAAGTTACTCCATTTTAAAGTATCTTTTTTATGCTGAACCAGCCTCCTATGGATTTATTTGGATGGCGTTCTGCAGTACACATTCACAGAGGTGCGCATAACAGATGCACATGACTGAGGAGTAGCTCTTGATAGTAGCGACTGCAGACATTACTCTGGGAGGGTTTATATATGGTGATGTACTGAATCTTCAGTACTTAAAATGGCTCAAGCTGTATTAGAAACCTGGTTGCAGTTATTATAGTGCTCACTTAATAATAAAGAGAGTGACTCCATTTATTATATATTACAGGAAGAATCTGAAAGACAAATCCTTTTTCTTTCTAATTTATTGTTTGAAAATACAGCATTAAAACGTAAAGACTTTGTATTGTATGTCCTTATTATTCTTTAGAAACAAGATTGCATCCGCTCCTTCAAAAATGTCCTTTTAATGCATTTCCCCATACTGACATTGCTTTACAGCAGATTTGTCATACATTTATGGTTCTTTTTAAACTGACTGAATTCCTTTTGAAATAAAATATATCTGCGTTTTGAAACGCGTAGTTACAGGTTGTGTTCTATTTAGCCCATGATTGAAACGTATTGCCTCTCAGTATCTTTTAGCTATGAAAATTATAATATGGAACAGAGATTAGAATGAAATTATCATGGCTGGAAGGCATTTACTCAGTGGTGGCAGCCACATAAACCTGGGCCCTGAGAATGATGATAATACATTAGGTTCTGCATGCCTGGTATTATTGCTGTACATTATGTATGTTTCATTTATACTATTTCGCACACATCAGCAACGTTGATAGATAGGTAATTACTCTCTGCACCAATGAACTCTTATCTGCAGCTCCGATGTTTATTGCTGGCTTGGAGCACACTTGTCAGTCAAGGTCAGTTGTTTGTGTGTCCTCTCAAATAGTTTGTTCTCAGTTGTTGAACTTTGCATACAGTGTTTAATGTATCCATATGCTTCTTTTATTTCTTTTTAGTATTTTATGATGTTTGCAAGCTGCTGTGTCACAACCAAAGTTAAGTGTTTCATACATACATAATATAACGGGGTATAGAGATGTAAGGAGGCATCATATGTATGTATATATATATATATATATATATATATATATATATATATATATCAGGGTTGCCTACTTTTGCAAATGATTTCAGGGAGATTGTAACGAGCGCTACACAAAAGGGGTGTAACTTGTGCCACCAAAGGGGTGTGTCCTGTGGATAGCTCCACCCATGGGTATTTCTAGCTCTGCCATGAGAACTATTTCTCAATAAAAATAGCAGCATCAGTATTTATTGTTTCTGACATTGTCAGTAAATAATCACTTTCACTATTTATTGTGAATGGTTGTACATAGGAGAACCAGTAACTTCATTATCTGTATAGAAATAGGACACAATGTGTGATTTCTATCATCATAACACAATGTGTGATCTCTATCATCATAACACAATGTCTTCTTCACCTGAATGAGCATCAGGGAGATTATCCAGCACTTCAGGGAGTCAGGGAGATCACACACTTTTCAGGGAGTCTCCCTGATATTCCGGGAGAGTTGGCAACCATGATATATATATATATATATATATATATATATATATATACAAATATAAATATATATTATAGTTAATTTGGTGAAATTATAGGCCTAGGGAAGTGTTGTTTTCCTTCTTGCTCCAGGCTCTAAAATATCTAGTTACGGCCCTGTATATTGACACACGTGCCACACCTCTTGTGTCATACTACTTTCGTCCGTAATGCCTCAGGCAAAGTGTTGTTGGTTACAGAAGTTTCAGTGATTACTTAGTCAAGGATTATTTGCTAAGTGGAATATTTGTATTTTTGTGTTTCTGTAGGTCACAGATGCTTTCTCACACGTGTGTAATGCTTGACAAAATTTCTATTGTTACAGTGGTTGGGGTTTGAGATGAATATATGAGATAACATGTAAAGCAATGTGTGTACTGTATAGCTTCTAGACATTTGCAGGTTCATAGCATGCATTGTATTTATTTTAGACTTTTCTGCATAGCCTTTTTCTTTCTGAAACTGTTTATGCGATTAATTTTTATATTAAATCCTTTAATCACCTTCTATATAATTATAGGTTCATATTATCCTTCACTGTGGTTAAACCTGTCAGACTTCCACTTATGGAGGGGAGAAATAAGAAATGGCCTGGCTCTGTGTTCTAGCATGCCTATACAGCAGTGCAGGGGAGAGGGGAATGAACTCCCCTGTCGCTCCTCTCTCTCTCTGTTGGAAAAGACTTACCCTGCTAGACCCCTGCCTCAACTAATCTGTGCAGGCCAGCAATCCTCCTAGCTTACTTGCGGGAAGTGGGGACCAGACGGGACCCAGATTTTGGTCCAATGTTATGAAATGAAGGCGCTGTTAGAGTCATACTTACATAACAATCGACCAGACACAAACCTGCTACAAGAAGTGTTTTCAGATCACTATGATTGAAACAAAGTCCTCGGCCTAAGCAGCTCAGGTACTGCTTTGCCAAAAGCAAATGTAATTACTGGGGAGGGACAGTAAGGACAGGTTTGAGCCCTTGGTTTGAGATCTAGATTTCTGAAATGTCCTCATTTTATACAGGAGTAGTACGAAGTCTTAAGGTAGGGTTTGGACCTGTCCTTGGCCACAGAGATTCTGCAAGGATCCATCATTAGATCTCTGTTGATGGTGAGTCTTCAATCGATCTATTGTACTATTGGAGGGCCTGCCTTCCTCCACTATGGATCTCTGAGCCATGTTCCTTTGCTCATTGTGACACTGCCCCAGCATGTCACAATTTGACAGGTCAAATGTCAAAATCAGTGGATTAAACCATGTTCATATGTCTTGGTATTGCTTATGTAAAGCTGGTACAATTTTGCATGTGGTTATTCTATTGCAAATTTGGTGAAGTTTTGTATAAATGATGATTTTCTTGAAAATGATAAAAGGCTAAAACTACAGCGAACAGCATATAAGTTTATTATCAAACGATTTTGGGTACATGCATTTAGATCTTGTTTCAGAAGAATTTAAATGGAACTCAGGGATGTCCCTTGCATATAGACAACGTTGTCGGAACAGGCGGGGCGACTGTCACAGAGCGCCCTCTCCCCATCTGTAGCACAGCCAGCCTGTCCCACTGACACACAGACAGTGTCTCTTCCCTTCCTCTTTAACTGTATTGTGTGTTATGTGTCTCCCCCCCTCTCCCCATGGGCATCAAGGAGTTGGGGGTTTTCCAAACACTACAGTCTCTTGCCCTTCTCGCTGAAATATGTTTGAGCGCACCTGCATATAGGTGTATTGTCAAAACGGCAATACCTTGGTGATGACCATTATGCCGTCCAAGAGAACTTCTGTGGTGGAATGCTGTCAGCCTGTGGTCAGGAGAGAAAGTATATTACAGAATTGCTACAGTCGTACATAGAATGCCAATGACCTAAGAACAAAAACTGCCATTTACTTGCTCATTTTTATACAATATTTGTGATCATAAAGCTTGTTGATAAGGTCATTAATAACAGCTGAACATGATAACTGGTTTGAAGGTGTTCAGTTTAATGTAAAGTGCCTGAATCTGTCCATTGAGTCTATACTGTAACCAGCTCTTAATTTGCAGCATTGGCGTGCCGCGTGGTACAATGGACGAGAGGCAGACAGGACTCCACATCCCATAACTACCCTGTCCAGAACCCTACATTAACATCCACAGACGAACCTACTTCCATGTCTGGAACACTGTACGTTAAATTATCCGATAATAACATCTGGCACACAAATGCAGATGTTACGTTTAGGGAACTTACCCAAGCGGCTTGTGTACTGTATGTCCCCTGACACAATACTGACACAATTGGCCAGAGCAAAATGAAGATTTCAGTAAATTATGAGGCATCCAAGACCAGGGTACTCCAAGGAAATGGCCAACATAGCATTTTCCTTGCCATCATATATAGTATATCACACATCAGTATATTGCCCTTTATACCAATGCCGATATCTAAAGATTTTCTTTCTTTATTTCTGGTTATACTCTGATTTAAAAGGTAAAATACACCAGAAGTGTAGATAAAATTATTTATGTAACATAATTGCGAATAAACAAGCTAATGGCAAAATTTGTATAAACCTTTTTAAATTGACTTTCAGTTTTTATATTACTCGAGCACTGCATAGAAAGGGTTTTGATCTCATGTAGATAGAATAGCATTAATTACCCTGACACTAATTAAACTGCATCAAACAAATACCACTGTGTTCCACAGGGGGACAACAGAAGGCAGTTTAAAATAATTACTGGAACCTCATGCATGTGTGAAGTTTTCATTACTCTTAGGGCACAAGGAAAAGGTTTATGTGTCTGTAATTATGTCCCCCTTTAAAGATTTACCAAACAAAATCATTTTTTGTCAAACAGCGCATTTATGTAAATATAGCGCTTTTTAACTTTTTATGTTATGTGTATTGTTAGTTTTCTTAAAGAATTACCAATCTGTGAAGTAGGAACAGGTGTTTCAGTCCACATTCTGGTATGATTATGTATAAGCTTATGCTTGTCAGACCATTTCATTAGCCACCTACTGCTACCGCATATACATATACTTTGTTCTTTGTGAACCATGAAATGAAATACATATATCTTCACTAATGCTTACTATCAATGTAAATGAGTTAAAGAGGATTATTACCAATCACCGCGGCTGCTAGCGCACCCTCCATCCACTTCTCTATAATAAAAATCTTTAGTAAGTGGTAATCAAGGCATATAGAGCTTGGCTTGCCTTTAGAAAAGAAATTGCTATCTCTTTCACTTTACTCCTAATGAATCGCTAACCCCTATAAGTAATGTGCCCGGTCTTCCAGGAACGAGTCTGTTTTCTCTCGCAGAATGGTGTCCCTTCTTTCATCATATTAGTTTGCTTTCAGAAAATATTCCACCGCTATGGTATTACTCTCACCCTTGAAGATAAGCTTGCACAAAATATTATTTCTCGGAGTAAAATGAGAACACATACTGGTAACATTAGGCAAGTGCTTGTTTCCAGATCACTGGCCTCTATAATCAGGTTCTGTTGCCTACAGCAGCTTTACAGTACATGCAAACTGGTGGGTGTTATATTTGGCTAAAAACAAAAAGCCAAATGGCACTAATAGTATTAATAAAAAAAAGACCTGTGGCCAAGAAACTTATGAAATATATATGCCAAGCCAGGATTCCCTTTATACAAAGACTGGATATTTACATTAACATGCATGGTGTAGGTCACTGGACTATTGATGTGGATGTATGACTAGTAGTACATATAGACATTTTTGATGGGATAAGGCAGAGTGGCGATTTTGGTGGACTCCCTTGGAGTGTTATACTGTTCAAATATCAACATAACAAATGAGTGATTCATCTGTACTTTTAACTGTTTCAAGTAGGCTGTAGTACTTGTAGTGAGAATAAATGTCGTAGACATTGTAGAAGAACGTTAGAGTGGAGAGATCACCTGTAAACCAACAGGGGGATAGTGTGATAATAAAGAGCTAATATTGGGGCAATACAGTGGCAGTGATGAGTCAGAGGCTGACGGTGAAGAGCAAGTTTAATGAAGTGCCGTGGATCGGCCACTGCCTAGGAAGCTAGGCAATCACTTTGGTAGCCATTCCACCAGTCTCATTAATGGTAACAGCAGCACTTCCCTGGGCCAGACCCTGCCCTTAGCAAGTGGCCTATATAGCCTATACCGGGGGTCGGCAACCCGCGGCTCCGGAGCCGCATGCGGCTCTTTCGCCGCTCTCCCGCCGTGTCTCACAGTGTACTAAGTACACTGTGTGATTATGGGGGAGCCGGCAAAATAGAGTAAAAAGTGTGGCAGGGGGAGCCTGTCAGCCGCGGACCACGGCAGTGGTGCACTGTGTAGAAGCAGCGTTTCACAGGAGACCCGTCATCTGTAACTCTGAAGTCACTCCTTCCCTCCCTCCCTTGGGGGGGAGGAGTAAGGAAGGACTTCAGAGAGAGGGAAGTATAGTGCAGAAGTGTGTGTCTGTGTATCTCTATGTATGTATGTGTGTGTGTGTATCTTTATGTATGTATGTGTGTGTGTGTATCTCTATGTATGTATGTTTGTATGTATGTATGTATGTATGTGTGTATCTATATGTATGTGTGTATCTCTATGTATGTATGTGTGTGTATATGTATGTATGTATGTATGTATGTATGTATGTGTATCTATGTATGTATGTATGTATCTCTATGTATGTATGTATGTATGTATGTGTGT
>JABWIB010002225.1:29930-59516 GCA_016617825.1 Platyplectrum ornatum | reverse complement strand
CCTGATGACGTCAGCCCGTGTATTCACTAAGGCTACAACAAAATGGCGGCGCCCATCCTGCAGACAGGCGCCCCAGACGTTGTGTGANGCGCTTCCTGTGCGCCCTCGGACAAAGCAGGGACGCACATCGGGAAGCGGAGCTGCACGTGGGCAGCGTGAGGCCGGTCCCCCACCTCCTCCTCCTGCCTGAAGAATGACTCTCGGCCAGGAGGGAACACAGCTGCGGATGGAGGTAAGCGGCGGGTGCACCCACTCCAGGAGGGAAAAAGGCGCCGCAGCAGCACACTCCTGCTTCCTACTTCTGGCCAGGAAACGAAAAAAAGACACTGTGGAGAGAGAGGAGGGGACTCTTNTAGTACCGGTGTCTTCAACGTTTCCTGTTCTGGCCCAGGGGAGGAGTTATACCCAGGAGTGTGCTGTCATAGGAGGAACAGGAAGGTCAGTTATCAGCCCAGAACTACAGGGGAGGAGCTGGTCAATGACCGCAGTATGTGCAAACCTGGTGAAAAACTACAGGAAACATTTGACGTGTAATTGCAAACAAAGGCTACTACGACAAATAAATAGTTAAAAGATCATACATTGTGATTTCTGGATTTTTCTTTTTACATTATGTCTCTCACAGTGGACAAGCACCCAAGATAAACATTTCAGACCCCTCCATGAGTTATAGGTGTGAGAACATGCAAAATAGCAAGTCAAATACGTACCCAGTATACACTCGAGTATAAGCCGACCCCCCAGCATGTCTGTCTATCACCACTGNGAACGGCTCGTGTCACTCATGTCACTGATGGATTATTAACCTCATAGGACTGCACTGACTCTGGTCTCTATGTCCAGCTTCTATAGATCTTCCGCTATATGTCTCTATTGTCCCCCTGTTTCCTGCATGTGCAGCGTTAATATAAGGCATATAAGGCAATGTAAAGCTCCTGCGCCATGCTGTAACCTATACAGCACACTGTCATGCCTGTGCCAGCTCAGTGTGGTGTATGAATGTCATGCTGCCTGCCAGTGTCAGTACATCCCAGGATCACACCAAAAAAAAAAAATAAATTTATTTAGACTCGAGTATAAGCCGAGGGGTGCACTTCCAGCATAAAAAAAAATCTGCTGAAAAATTATACTGGAGTATATACGGTATTTTCCGCACTGTATGTACATAGTTTGACAAAATTAGTCTTTAAAAAGTAGCGTAAATTTTCTCTTAGAGATTTCTCTTAGGTGAGCAGTGGCCTGCATTAAGCTATACTAATCTGGGAGGACACATCACGCACCATTAAAGAATGCAGTTTTTACACATACCTTGCTTAGTGAGGGCCTCCTGAAGAGCAGGGGTAATCATTTCCCTTGGGTCATCAAGGTCTTTTGTATCAAAGCTCTGAAGAGATTTTCCAACATTTCCAATATCACCATTAACATCTTGTTCCCTCTGGGAGTAGAGAATGTTATAAACATCAAGGCCAAGAAGAAAACCATACCACAAAAACACCAAAAATAAGGTACACAAAAAATAAAATTAGGAAGTCACATAAAGATGGTTTAAGTACTCATAACAGTGTAGTCTAATAGAGAAGGCTTTCTAAATTGTATCCTCAAGGAGCACTAACTATTCTTTACCAGGTCTCCTCACAAAATCACATGCAACAGACCTAGAAAAACCTATGCACTCAAATGGATTCCCATACAGGTGTATGGTACACTGAGAAACCAAATGAGAGACGTCATACATTTAAATAACATTCATTGCATGTTGCCATATGCAATAATCTAACAAAATGCACTACATATGAACAAGCAAATATTTCATATTTATTAGACAGACTTTTGTATATGCAACAAGAACACATCTGTGACCTACATACAGTAGAAGGGTCAATTTTGTGGATTGAACTAGTGGTAAGGCACCACTGCAAAGTAATTTAATAAGCCGAATTATCTTGAAAATTGATTAAGATCTTTTAATGACCACCTGCACTGTGAAGAAAAGACAGATGGACTTTAATGTAACCAATTTGTGAGAAACAAAGTCTCCTTGACATAAGGCGTCCTAACTTTGTTTTACTGGAGAACAAAAAAAGAAAAGAAAAATATAAAAATGACAAAAAAGACCCACAAACCAACAACATATTTTGAAGATATGTCTTTCAAACAATACATCTGTACCAGTGACCAGAAGTAAATATAATCTCAGGGCAAAAATACAAAAAAGCCAAGTGTAACTACAAAATTATGAAACAAATCAGCCAAAACATTTCCAGCACAGGTGCTGGGGACATTTGTTAGAACACTGTATTGATGAAAAACACTGCATAACAGTCAGATTTCACAGCAGAAACAATGGGCTACATTCAGATTTTTAGACTATGCAATAAATTGTTTCAACCATCCAGCTTTAGTTAAGAGTGGGCAAAAACCATGTTGAATTGCAGGGGAGGTAAATTGAATGTTATACCCCGTTCAGATTGCCTCAAAAGGCCGGATTTTTCACTGAAAACACCGGCCTCAGTGAAAAGGCCGGCTTCTGAAGGCAATCTGAACGGGTCACTATTTAAAAGACGGCCATTGAAAAAGGAGGGTTTTTGCCAGCTCGTCTGCGGCTTTGCTGCAGTTTGAATGCGTCTGAAGCCGGCCTGCCAGCTCAAGCACGTATAAGGAGAGGTGATTGGCCTAAAAAGACGTGATCGTTACAATCACAGTCCTTTTAGGTGACATCAGCTCATTACGGGACACCGGCTTTGCTGGCTCTGCACCACAGATATGCCTGTGGCTTTTTAAAGCCCAGGCAATCTGGAAGTGGTATTGAATGCAGGGGAAATATTTCATTTTTGCATTAGACTTGTGCTAGGAAACATCTCTCACCTGCAATACTGATTGCAACTAAGTAAATGTAACTCCCCATCAATACAACAAGGTTTTGCCCACTCTTGACTAAAGCTGGCCATACACTATAAGATAAATTGTTCCAATCGAAAGATTTTTCTAGAGTGGGTGGTAAAAGAGTGGAGGTAAAATAAACGTCAGTGTTTACATGCAGGTAGAATACTTTATTTTTTGCATTTTGCACACAGATACTGACCAACATTACTGTTACACTGTTATTAGACATCATTAATTCAATTTGCCAATTCAGCATGGTTTTGCCCACTCTGGAAAAATCTTTCGATAGGAACAATTGATCTTATAGTGTATGCCCAGTTTAAAGCTGGTCAATTGGAACAATTTATTGCATAGTGTATGGCCAGCTTTAGCTAAGAGTGGGCAAAACCATAGTGAATTGCAGGGGAGTTAAACTGAATCAGTTGCAATCAGTATTAGAGTTGAAAGATTGTATTTCCAGCACAAGTCTAATAACAGTGTAACAGTAACAGTAATCAGTATCTGTGTGCAACATGCAAAAATAAAGTATTCTCCCTGCATGCAAATACTAAAATTCTTTTTACCTCCCCTGCAATTCAACATGGTTTTACCTATAATAGACTAAAATTGGCCATCCACAAGAATGGTGGCCATTTTAAAAAAATAAATAAAAACATACTTCCAGCTGTCTTCGATGGACACCGGAGCACTGGACACGCCGGAGCAACGGAAGAAGGAGGTGGGCACCGCTCCGATGCCCATCAAAGACAGCTGTAAGTAATGTTAGTATGTTTTTATTTATTTTTTTCAACGATATCGTTAGACGTTTTTTGGCGTTTTCTCGCCATTTTTTCTTTTATGTGGCCATACACAGCAAGTGTATCGTGGTTTTTGGGTAAACATCTGCCAGTGGATGGCCACCTTTAATCATGAGTGCCAAAAGATCTAAATCTGGCCCAATGTGCCAGTCCTATAATAAAGACAACACAAGGAGAGAAGATCTGGTTCAACACTTTGATCAGTGTGTACACGCTGCAAGATTTCCTCAGATAGCAGTTACTAAGCTAGTGTGTACTCAGACACCTCAAACCCAGAAGGGAATGCTCTTATTATATGATATCATTATAAGTAGTTTCAGAAAGAGCTATAAACAAATTACAGGTTGCAAAACATTTGTTATATGGTGTCCTTGTACAGCTGCCCCCCAAATCATTTACACAAACTTGGACTGAAACAGACACTTCATATTATCATATAGACATCTGCAACATGGTAAGGAATTCTGCATACATCTTACCATTTGGGAGTGAACATTATATCATGATCACCAGGATCTCTGAATAAGAAATGTGCAGCAAGCGGCTGTGATTAATCAAGTGTCTTTAATGTAGTAACACACAGCCGGAGCCAAGCGATAACCTAAAACCCCTATTAAAAACATAGAATTGCTTAAAGCACCATAAAGCAACCCAAACACCTGGCATGAAATGCAAATCAAATTAACCTGCCCAAAGGACCAAATTAAAATATTTATTGAAAAGCATTTACATTTTGATTCCATCTGACAGGGTCCTGGATCTGCAAGGAGAGATTAGATGGCAAACTAAGGATCTGTAGTAGAACTGTAAGCACGATCCAAAAAAGCCACTGCTCATCCATTTATTTATTGCCTTTGACGAGAATACAATTTAGGTTTACATACAATTTTGTATACTAACAATTTTTCATAGTTACAAAAATTAGAACAAAAATAATATATTTTCTAACATTAGGGGTTATCCTATAATATAAATATGTATAAGAAAAAAGCCTGCCTTTATCTCCATAGGGATGCACATGAAAGGAGCGTTGAAATCTTAATTATCAGTAGCCAGTGTGACCCACAATCCCCCTACTCTTCGCTACCCAACGGATTACCTGAGGAAAGGGGTTTGTTGCATTTGGACAACAACATAAAGCTAATAATCTGTCTTTTCATAAAAAGGGGGTCACCTCATGGAATTTATGGAACAGACGTAATTCATCAGGAAACATCCTAAAGTGCAATGCAGTGTTTTGGGATTTGTTCTATTTAAATTTATTGTTTTTTTTTGTTGTTGTTGTTTTGAGTGATGGTCCAACATATAGAACCCAATAGGCATAGAGTTGGAGGGATAGTGTAGTTTTGTTTTGTCAGGAGCGAGGGGTGCAATATGTATCTGGCATAACAAATAACAGTCTGATAGCTGTGGAAATTATGCCGCGTGTAAACATAGCCTGAACATGGGCTTCCACTATCACCATCTGATAGAATCACACATCGGTGGTGGAATCTGCTGTGTAAACCAGACAATACGACCATTTTTGTTGTACCAAAAAAAAAAAAAAAATTCTCCAGCAACCACATTGTACTATTACGGTGTTGATGCAGATTATAACGCTGTCTAGCTGATAATTCATATGCAAATGTAGTATAAATCTAGTGTTAAAAGGGTTTGATTTATTTGGTTGGAGAAGCTTAAATTGGGAATATAAATGATATTGAAATCAACTAAAATCTAATAGATAAAAGATATAATAAGAAATACTTGCCATGAAATGTCAAGCATAATATCAGTAAGCTTCATGACTTGGGTAGTTTCCCACTGGGGAGTGATCAAAAGCAAAAATGTATAAAAAAAAAAAAAAAAAAGACTATTTTTAAAAAAAATCTAATTTTTTTTCCTTTCAGCATAGGTCAGCGTCCCACTTATATGTCAACAGTGCATAATATTTGATTTGTCCATCTGCTAAAAGAGTCAAAGCGACATAATTGCAATCCACTTCCACATGAGGGTTGGAGAAAGCAGGGATTCATGTTATCATTCAGTCCTCTAGCTAGCTTCAGATAATCAGTCTGAAAAACAGAATGATTGGCTAACCAGCCCCTTATATTTTTTGGCTGTAGTGTGTCTAGATAAACTGGGGCTGAGTCGCACGTGCACTTTTATTTTTAGGTGCAAGGGTAGAGACAAGCAAAATCATGTTGCAATTTGTGAGGTGCAAATTAATTTAAAATCCAATGCATAGAGAGAAAATATATTCCTTTTGCACAAAGATCTTACAAACTGCATAGCATTATGTTTAATCTAGATTTAGACAAACTAGGAATCTTCATCTCTTAACTTCTACTTTTCTCAGCCTGCGAGTAGAATGTTTGGTTTTGCCTAGGACTACATTTGCACCAGTTTTGCCCTACTCCCAAACTAGGGATCAGCCCCTCTATGTTTACAGTGTCCCCTTGATAAATTAAGTGATCCACTCAAAAAAGACCAGAGATCTGTTAGACACAAACACTTCCAGTGAATCCTGTATCTGGCTGGATTTGCTCCTTTAACAGATTACCATCAACTTCTCTGCTACCAATGTAAAGCCCATGTGTTCATTGTTCCCAGTGTCTTCCCTACTTCCAATAAGCATTTGGAATGACTCTTGTAATAAGCAACTACTTAAATTATTTGGCTATTTAGTTTTTCAACTTCAAGCCAGATGTGTCTATTGATTTGTCCATTTCAGAGTTTTGTTAACAAGTTCCTCGGTAAAAGGACTTTATTTACTTCCATTATATCAGTGCACTTGTCATTATAGTGGGCACTGGTTTTTCTAAAGAACACTATTGTTTTTTTTTTTTGTTTAAATTTTATTGCAATAAACAATTTTACACAGCAGACAACAAAGGGCAGCAAACAAAATTACCCCCACCGGGAAGTAACAATAACCAAGTCCCCTATGGCTAAATGGGCTCAAATGCAAATAACAAAGAATGAAAGGGAGGGTGAAGCCCCATAACAATATCCACCGAATTTTAGTATGACATGACCTGTGTCTCACAGATGCAGCAGGTGAATTGCTTCAGTGTCCACAACACATCAGTGCACAATGGGTACTGTCCTTAAGGTGTTTAAATTGTCATCTGCCCAAAACCCAAAATCAAGGAGGGGAGACATATTTATAAGAGCTGAGCCCTACAGCAGTCAGTAGTCTTGAAATCCATCCAGGGAGACAAAGTAAATCTATTGTAGTCTAATTCACTTAAAGACACCATTTGCTTCATAAAGATTAAGTAATCTAGGAGATTGCACCAGTCTTGGAGTCAGCATACATAAAAGTCACCTCAGGATTCTCGCCTCACATAATGGGAACGCACAATAAGAACCAACTCCCTTAAGCTGTAAAGCATAGTGCAAAATGGGATATAACAAAACAAGTATGTGAATTACCTTACCCAGCGTAATCCCATAGTATTAAGGTAGTAAATTAAATATTTCTTTTTGGCTCAGTCTGGCTTTTCAGAATAATAAGTGAAGGATGAGAAGACGTGAATTTTAGATTAAAGAACTTGTTTCAACATTTTACCTTGTTAGAAGCTACTTTTAAGGCTCCTCAACACTGTATGATTTTCAGTAGATTTACCTGCCTCAAATGGATTTGCATAACAGTGTATGCCTATACTAAACGAATTCCAATACAAATACTGTTTCCAGAAGCAAGGTCTGCAAAAAGCACATTTCCATAGTAACAGAACAACACAAGTAAAATTAAAGGTTCTTTAAAAGGTATAGATTTCAGTGAAAATACCGTTTTTTAACTACTTAGAGGTGAATGTGGGTATAACAAGGGCATCACATTTCACAACTTATAAAGTGACATTTATTTAAAACGTCAATGCATATAAATGTAAACAAATCATTCAAGAATTATAAATTAGGGAAATATTGAACAGTAAAAAACGCTTTAAATGCAGCTCTAAATTATCATTTTTTAAACATAACTATACTGAAAAATATCTAAAATGGTGCACGTGCATGTGTATCTATATTATTTAAAAATACAATATTTATTTTCTCTTTAAAAAAACTAAAAACATTGCTTTTGGTCATTACAACTTATTTGAATGAATAAAAAAAGTAAATAATAATTAATATACACACATACAAGCCATGTTTCAACAGTAATATATATACACACACACACCAAATGCATTAGTGCCATTTACAAAAATGCCATACTCATCTAAAGTGAAAAAAGGATAAAATAAAAACATACAGATTAAGAATAGAAAACCTGATAGAGTCATGTTTTAAAGCATGCAAGCAGTTTAATATGATTGCACAGATTGCAAAATCAGATTATTTTCAATCTAGTAGCCCAGAAAATGGTCATTTGACGGACGGCTGGATAGGGTGAATTGTTATCTTTAGGTTAATCACAATGAAAAGGTTTGCACTCCACTACCATCTAGTGGTATCAAATTATTACTACATTAATTGATTTCAGTACAGCAAAAAATAAAGAAAATAGCCGCGAAGAAAATTACTTGTGGATATAATGACAAAAGCTTTCATTCTGAAAACATCACTGTCACACAAAATGGTTGAATTTAGCAACATTTCTCAGTTTACATGGAGGGATAGAATAAATATGTTAAAAAACATGTAGCAGTTACTCAAGGAAGCCACACACTATGCAACGTTCACAGCACATGACAGGATGTACCAATATCCTGAGCTTTAGCCAGAGTATAGACAGCATAAAACTGAACTTTTTATCATTCCACATCCACCATCTAAATATACAGATCATCGGCCGTTATGTTGTTCTGAGAAATCAAACAAATCAGAAATCATCATACCACAAAATAATCTGGAAGACTAGTAATTTTATTATTGTATAGTGTGTAACTATCTTAAGGTAATAGTAAAACAATAAAGTCACAAAATAACAAAACAACAACAATTCAATAGAAATGTCATACACATACATACTATTAAGTCAACTTTCCACAACTTTGCATGTAAGAAACCATTTATTTGATTATCTGCATACCAAAAATACTCTCTCCTAAGCACATGTATAAAATGGATAGCTCGGAATATAGATAACCTATTTTGAGAAATTTAAATGGCTGCCTGGTATGTACCTCAAGTCATTAAAATGAACACTTGCTCTTGGTAGAAAGATCAAACAATACATACATACATACATATTTCCATACTGTTATTGCCACATTTCATACACAAATGCACTGTGTAAATTGCACAACGCAGGGGTGTTAAAATGTTGTATACTGAAACAAATTAATTACAATTCTTAGTGACTTCACAAGTGTAAATGTTAGTAGAAAGTTAATTTCAAAAATTTTCCTTACATTAGGCTAACTAATGATACTTTTAACATGATTGTGTATGGAAATGGATATTATACATAGAAAATATATTAGAAACCAGCAGGGAACCTACCTTTACTTTCTTCATGTTGCTCATGGCCTTCCCTAGATCTTCAACATCTATAAGACCACTTTCAGTCTCCCTCTCCCCATCAGATTCAGAATCGCTGGTGGTTTCATATACCTCCTCCTGTGACACAAACACACCAGTCTTAATAAACACAAGTATGCAATGCTACGCTCAGGTCACAAGAGGACATCAAACATTCTCATAATCCCTACAATGTTGTGCTAAACTTCATACAACATGTAGAATTACATATCCATACATATACACATTTTACCTCAGAGTCATCATGCTCAGATGCTTCATGCCTGTCCTGGTCTCCATGTACATTATCAGCATTATGTTTCTTTGTAGACTTGCATGTCCCCTTCTTGCACTTTCCACTGCAGGCCTTCTTTTCACCCTTCATTAAAGCCTGCAACCTGCTTAGGAACTTATCTTTCCAAGCACTGAAGTCTGCTTCCATACTGCCATGCTTGCTCTTTACAACATTGCCGTCTCCCTCGGCTCGAGTCATAACCCGGCTGGCACTCAGCATCCACAGCCACTTATCCACATTTTTACCAACCTGCAGCAAAAAGACAATTGAAACGGGAAAAAATAAACTGTCACAAATAAATTAAATATATATTTAGACAGATTTATTAGGTATTTTGAAGTGCAGTTAAAAGAAGTACATCTCTGAAATGCTTTACATTAAATTGAACTCTTTTCTTTTTGCCCTAAAATAAGTAAAATATAAAGAAAGGCAACTGCTATTGTGGCTATTGATTTTAATGAAGTGCAGCAAAGAAATACATAAATGATGCAGACCGATAACATAAGCCAGTCCTTTGTTAGTGCCATAAGATAGCAGTATATTTATGTTACTTGTGTTACTGTGGGTGGAGGGACCTATTCTAATAGCACAGTAAAGGTTGATTTCAGTCCACACACACACACACACACAATCCACATTTCTTGGAGGTAGGTTATTGTTATCATAAATCTTTATGAGCTAGAGGAGTCAACTCCCCTTATCTATACAGGATGCTGGGGGGGATCAGAAACAAATGGTCTGCATCCGGTCCATTGGCATTTCAGCTATTATACGTAAGTAGTTACCGTATTGTAATGACTGCTATATACAGAATTCCCTAATCCAAACACTGCATATCGCAGGCCTTTCAGATAAGTCTTTCCAAAGCGAAAATCATTGGCAGCTTCTTCCAGCCATTTGCAGAACCATTCAGCACTTTCAGGAGGCAGTCCATCCGTGTAAGTAGCTACTATGAAGACACATANGCTCTGACTTGTAGTCTAAGGGGGAGGGAAGAAAAACAAAGCAAAAATGTCAAATGCACAGCATTCATACTATATTCTACTGCTCTGTGAAATGAGATAACAATAGTTATATGAAAACATTCTGGATACTCCAATGTATTTTTCTTGAACTTTCTCTTGGAATCAATAATACCAATGATTTCCCAGCTATCTGCCTTGTAAGTTCATCTGACCAACAGAAAATGCATCAACATTACATATGTATATGTAGTGAATTAACATTATTATGCAAATCTGTCAATTCTCCAAAAGGTTCCTTATGTACTGGTAGAAAAGCTACACAAAACTAAAGCACTACAAAATGCCCCCCCACCAAAAAAGTGCCACACAAAGCAAAGGTGTAACATAGCGTATTTATTTGTTAAATAATTAGGACAAAACAAATGATAATTTTTTTATCACAGATAAGCAGTTTTCTATAAAGGCAAGGGTATGCTGGGTTATAAATATTTTTAATGCTAATGTGCCATTAAATTCACTGGCACAAACAGTACATAAAAACTCATGCGAAACTAAATGAATTTAGCTCTAGACAGCTGATTTGTAGGTCAGGTAAAATGTGCTTCGCTTAATCAAAAGATGAAATGCAAGATAAGTTAATGCATGGTAATCACAGGGAAAAACAGATGAAAGCCAGAAAAACACTAAATCTCTCTTACAATGTGATCTAGGAAATGGTTTTACAGGTGTTGATCAGCATGATACATTTTCCTGTGTACACTACACAATGTACTGCTTGATCTGAGAGTTTACCCATAACCCTCGTTTCCAACAAAAATTCCAATATGCACGCACACAAAAGATGGCCCTAATGCAGGAATCAGAGCAAGAAACATACTGAAAATTAAAAGGGACACCTGTAAACGTATACATTTTAAAAGATGTGATCAACCAGTGTTACTTGGCACAATCAGGCGTGATCACTGCACCTTCATATAACGTTTCAAAAATCACAGAACAATAATCAGGAGAAATAAATGTAGTGTTTAAAATGCCTCAAGAGAAAACTAGTAACAAACAAGCCACTCGCAAATGCTATTTAAATTATTTATCAGAAATTTAAACCATTTTACATCAAATTTACCACAATCAAAATATATACCACAAAAAAAAATATACAAGATGTATACAAAACAGTTAAATAATATGTTTAGCTGTTCACTACATATGTTAAAGAAACTAAGTTGGACAAATTCTTAGGCACACTAGAGTGTTACTATGCTATTATAGCTCCAAGCACATGATAATAGTCTAGTTGCACGATCACCTTTATTGCTTCTACTGTAAGTGATGATGCAGAATCGGCATAAACCTCACAGCATACTCCAAGGACTGTATTAGAGGCTCCTTAACATAAAACCAATGTCACAATAACTAAGGAAAGATCTTTACTGAAATGATTCCTATTTATATTTATGTGGATGAGCATATGATTACAGAAAAGATTAGAATAGTTTGTGAAAACCCACAGAAAACTAGGGAGCACACAGGGGACATTATTAACCATGTTGGGGCTAAAATCATTACTACGGATTTGGAAAGATGTTGAAAGATGTTGAAAAGCTATAGTGTTTTACTAAACTACACAATCAATTCGTTAAATTCCATTCAGTTACAGTGCTACTGTACAGTACAGGATTTTCGGATAATATGCATAGTGGCCGATTCAATTGTATGCAAAGTTGTGATTTAAGTCATTTCATTCGTCAAGACTTTGCGTGCAGTTTATCTCTTGACTCAATAGACCAGCTATGTGCATTATTTTGATGATCCGTGCGTATAGGGAAAATGTGAATGGGCTGCAATGCTCAATCATAGAATAAGTTTATGCTGCATTAAGCAAATCATGTCATAGTTCAACTGTAACATGATTTTCTTATGGAGACGTACACTGCTGCTATGAATGAGTATTGTAGCTTATCCATTTCACTGACAGAAATAGTTACACTACCATAATGTACTCACAGCAGCATATATCTCTAAGAAAACCATATTACAACTGAACTGTAATACGATTTTCTTATGGAGACATATGCTACTGCAGCCCATAGCGCTGCACAAATATATATAAAAAAATTGACATTGACAATTGTTCTTCGTGCTGTATTTTCATAAAATGAAATAAAATATTTTAAGAGAACATATAAATAGGACAGCCAATGAAGTGCTTGTTTCTAATGACCCCACAAAGGGAACAAAAAGTTAACATTAGCATTTTTTTTTATACATATTGTATACATTTTCAAAGGTTTTTTTTCCCCAACAAAGGTTTATTTTTCCCAGTTGATTGTCGTTTAACTATGTAATTAAAATGTAGTGAAGTACATGAATTTATTTATTAAAGTGAAACTCTTTCAATAGCATCTCACCTCTTCAGGCAACTGGTCATCTGGATCATACTCTTTTAGGTTTATGGTTTCAGTAGGCAAGCCAAGAGCAGAGACCTCCTCAGCAAGTACAGTTGCAAATCCCTAAACATGTAAAATAATCAACATGTTTTAAATTCAAATTATTACATTTTGAAGAAAAAAAAAGAGACAGCAATATAAAAATAAAGAATACATGTATAAATAGTAAAGTATATTTAGGTTTTTTTATTTAAAATTAATAATGAATCCTGCGATTGGTTAAAAAAAAACAAACAATAATATATAGGACAATTACGATTAGTAAATTTAATCCTATTACATGAGAGGGAGGATTTTACCAAATGTAATTAATTACCAAGTAATGGGGGGTTAGGGGCCATCCAAGTTCTCGCTAAACAAGCCTTTGCCCAAGCACATAAAGAATATAAGATTGTGCAGTTTAATGTGTAACAGTTATGGTGGCAAGTACAGATATGCTGACAATAGTTTAAGAATCCTCAGGCATCAATTGGATTAAGTCACATGAAAGTTCCATGTAAATGCATTCTTACTGTTCAATCTATGCATCTGAGATCACATGTGCACTTGTGGATCACCTACCCCTCTCCCTCCTGAATTGCGCTTGTTGGTTATATTGAATTCACAAATAGGGCTGGGTTTGGGGACTCTTGTGAGGTCAGTGGTCACACAGACCACTGATCCGCACTAGTGACAAGGTACTGCTATATACTTGCATTTTCTGCACACAAAAGCTCTGTCCCTGGTTCTGTTCCACATGAAACTTAGCAAAGAATAATGGAGAGCAATGTAATCTGTCTGCAGCAAGTACAGCCACATGGAAAGAGGACTGTGTCACAATGTGTATAAAATTTTAAACAATTACAAACAACCAATATTAGACTAATGCTGGCTTTACACTTATGCGACAGGGGTGCGATGATGTGATGCTCGCTCCCGCCGGTTGCTTGTCTTGCCTGCTACAGGAAGGATTTAAGTTCAATACAGTAGATTTCCCATACATAGCATCTGTATTTAGCACTTGCAATGTATCGGCACAATGATTGCACAGGTCTTTAATTAAATAAAAACAAGTAAATAAAACACTGCATAGGCTCAAGTGGGGAGGGATCCATTTAGTAATTAAAAAGAAAGCAAGCACGAAGAAGAATCCAGGCAGTCAGTCAATCACCACAGATGTGAGCCTACCTTAGCAGTACCAGTCTGACTGCCATAGAAAATCTTGACACCTGAAACAAAAACTTGCTCTTTATGTGCGTCAGGAGCAGCGCTTTTTAATTCTGTTGTTGGAGAGGAGATGAAACTGTTCTGTGGTGATTCACCCTGTTTATAATATAAATAAAACACACACATTGAAATCTGCTCATAGAGCTCAATAAAAAGGACATTAAAAATCTTAAATAAGACCTGTAAGGAAACGTTTTTTGTGTGGTTAGTCCTTCAACTAAAATGTAATTATCTGGTCGGCATAAGTCATTTACTTGAACAATAGGAATGTTATATTTATCACACCTTTCTGTTATCTAATAATTGACTCATTCCACACAAAGAATATATTTTCTTGTTGAATAAAAGACAATTAGATACAGGTAATCGCTTAGATAAGGTTGGATTTACATTTATAAAAAAGAAACTCAATCCAGAGTGCTATATAATTTATTAAAAATAAAAAAAAAAACCCACACACAAAAAACCATTAACTTCATTAGCAGGCAAGATGTAGAAACCAAAGACGAAAACAGCACAGGCAATACTGAAAAATATACAGCAAAATAAAATTGTACTAAGAGGAAAACAGCTATGATTAATAATTACACACTTTATCATTTTTATAATTCTAGAAAATNTGTGTGTAAACAGAACGTTTTGACATTTCCCTTCAATGTTCACAATAGTTTAAAAACATACAACAAATGAGATAAGAAATGTTTATACATTATTTCTCTGTGAGAGTAAAGTTATGAAGGTCTATCAGACCACGCTCTGCTCTTATTATGCTGTGAAGAGATTGTGCTTACAGGTTCATTGTGCCTTTTTACTATTATCACATATTACTGTACAGTTACTTGTGCCTATTAGTTCTACTTAATTGCAAATAGAACTGGTATGCAGAAAAACACTGGAAAGCAATATATTAAGAGAACCTGTAATCAGTCTTATTACAAAAACAGGATCACAATGTTGCAAGATCATCTTAATTAAAACAAGAATGCAGCAAGGCCGAGAGGAATCCCGGCAGCACAGCTCAATAAAATTATTATTCCTCAAACCTGGAGTGTTTACATGTTGTACCATATCTCATAACACAGCGATTAACATTTCCATTCAAATATATCTGTTTTAACTTCAAGCACAGCACCTTTGTAACAAGAGACTGATTACAGAATAATCGTGACTGATCCCACTTAACACATATTACAGTCCAGTGCTACTTCTGCGTATTAGTTCTATTCAATCACAAGTTACTAAATTACAATCAAATACATTTAGTATTCAGAAAATACATTAGGAGGCAAAATTTGATAAGTGGGATGAGTCACAGAGATCATGTAATAGCTGTCTCTTAATACAAAGGTGCTGTAAAGTTATAATTGATATAAATGGAAATGTTCATATCTGCTGCTAAGTGTTTGGTAGTCTATGGAGACAGCATGTAACCTACAGGAATCAGCATTAATAATTTCATTGAACAGATGCCAATGTGAGCAACATACTTGTTCTGTTTTATTGCAAATTACCTTCTGTAAAAAAAATTTTTTTTTTATTAAGCTAAATGTATTAAAATGGTTTAATAATGTATTTATTTATGAACACAACTGTTTTATTCTTTAATGCCAGGATAGTAGCGGTACACTGCTACTATATTCTGGAATTGCAAACATGCTTTTAAATGGGGTTTTAAGTGCTTCAATTGAAAACATAAAAAAAAAAAAAAAAAACACATTTAAGCATGTAGCTCCCAGATGTGGACAATGGTTACTGCCATACGGATGTAACATTCTATAATTAAATACATTTGGAATTACATTTAATGGTAAAGTGGTAAAAAATGTTACAGCCTTTGAATTTAAGAAGGAAGCCCCCAAAGTTCTTATTTATTTAGTTTGGAACATCAAAGTTAACATTACCATTTCATTGCTGCTACATAAAAAAATACCATGAGGAGAATTTTTAATCCGGCAGCGCAAATCAATATGGAATCAATATATTTGAGCAATGTCTAAGGCAAGGAACCAACCCAGTCTCAGCAATCATCTCCTAGTCTGTACTGCTTAGTGCAAAACTAATGCACTTTTTCTAAAGCTCCTCACTCCAAAGTGGGAATATCTAACAGACACAGATTCACATGTCACAATCTCTCCTTGCATGTAAGGGATACTGAATTCTGCAATAGGCCAGATTCGGATTGCTGCAGCTTATGTGGTTGTACAAAGATAGAAGTTGCAGCAGTCTGGATATGGTTGAAGATTATTATGAGGTATATTTGGAATTGTCTTTTCTCCTCCAAAACAACTCAGCCAATAGGAGAACAAGTACCATTTAAACCCAGATTTTATATATTATATATTTAATTTCTTTTATTATTAAATCTACTAACCTGGTCTTTTTTCCAGCCCATAATAAACTGGCTGCAGATCCAGATGGCAATGCCAATTGCAGTACAGGAGTAGATGTAAAACCTATTCTGCCACAACAGCATCAGATGTGTATGTGTAAAGTCCCATGTATCTGTAGATCCATCTAAAATAAGAAAACATGTAAATAAATTTAGAACCTGTACAAGTGCAAAGTTGAAAAAGTAATGGGACCATAGTGCACATTAGAAGGATTAAAAAGATAGGAGATACTAATTGATTGTTACATAGCAGCTCAAAATGTACCAGAATGATCAAAGAAACAAAACATGCATATATTGTTTGGGTTTTCTATTTAGGCTTAATTTATTTATTTTTTTTAAAGTGAACTTTACTATCATAATAAAGAAAATAAAGATACATACAAAGAAGAGCCAATATAAGCAAAGATTTGTAACCATATCAAACTGGTTTACAGTAAACAAGTACAACTAGAAAAACATGTATTTCCATCCAACAGAAAACTATATCCCACTACAAACATGTTCAGAATTACATTAGTTAGCTTTTTAACAAGATTTTAACATAAATACAGCTGAATAGCTATCTAAGGGGCCGATTCAATGTTGCTTCGCGCAATGTTTCCCCCTTACGTTGTTTGAGTAAGGGAGGGAAAACTCGCAATTTTTAGCGAATATGCCAGACTTCCCTACCATAATAGACACGAAAAAGCGCACGTGTCTAAAACACGGATTGAATCGGCCCCTAAATGAGTTCAGTAAATTCTAACATGTGTTAACTGATGAAGAAAAGAAAACCTGTGGGTTTGGGTGTTAATACAAAGTACATGCCTAGTTATGGTTACAATGTAAAAATCAAAGAATATCTCTAATAAAGCAACAAAGAATTAAAAGTAGCCATTACATACATAAATATATCTACAGATAGATACACACATAACAATTAATAGTTGATATGTAGTAAAAGAATCAGGTTTCTGTAATATAGTGTACAGTATACAGAACACTATTGTAAGTAACATGTTGAAAGAAAGCAAATACACAAACAGTATAAGCACTTTTATTCGCTCTAATCTATTTCAATCAATTAACAAAGAGAAATTATGGAAAATCAATGCACTAGGGGGGAGAAAAAAGGGGGAGAAACTCCCCAACACGATCCATAAAATTCTGTAGCACCCACTTAAAGATTACCTAAATATGAAAACATTAACCATAAAACATTTCCTTCAAAAGCAAGATAACAAATCCACCCCCCCCCCCCTTTTTTTTTATTATTAAAGATAGGCCATTCCCAGGAGACTCTAGGCAGGAACATACCATGTGATAGAACTACAAATAATCCCTCTATCCCCTACTATAAAAGCATTATTTCCAACATGCTACAGGCTGGTCCTTTATTATGCATGCCATCTATGGCTCTTTTCTCAGATAACTGTAATTCAATGGGAATGTTGCCTTTGTGTACAGCATTTAATAAAAGCTTTGCATAAGTCAGAAAACAGAATAGTAAATCAAACCCCCCATTTTCTATGCCATCATTATTATACAACACTTTCTAAACTATTTGGAAAAAAAAAAATGTTGGATCAAGGTAAATAAATATATGTGATTTTGTTTTACATGAATATCTTAGTTCCACCATTAGTCAACATCCACCTTTGCACGTGTCAACAAAAAAATGACATTTAAAATGAATATTTGGTATTATTCCAGCACCATAATGAGGTACAGGAGTTAAACATTGTAGATGGTGTCAATGTTCCACCTCCCCAGTACACCACCATCGTATTTTAAACAGGTAAGCATGCCACACGATGCAGGGGGAATGCCCCCGTAGGTTAACATACCCTCGCCATCCTGCGCGGTGACAGCAGTTGCTGGCAGCAGCAGACACAATAAGGAAGATATCCACTCCATGGCGAGACTCACAGCACCAGACATACACTAAAACTACAACGCGAGCAGCCTCACGCACTCATGCCACTGTGGGGGCCGCCATCTTTGTTTCTAACTTTTTTTTTTTTTTTTTTAAACTTTATTAAACACGTTCATATGACAAACAACAGACAGCCGAGGAGCAGGAAGAACTGTTATGTAAGCACTTTGTACGCATGCGCTGAGTGTTGCTGCGCCTCTTCACCAGAGCAGTGTGTTAGAGGGTGCGGGTTAGGGCCGCGTGTGACGAACGTTAAAAGGAACACATCATGTCTATCTTCACCCCCACCAATCAAATCCGCCTCACCAATGTGGCGGTAGTGCGTATGAAGAAGGGGGGGAAGAGGTTTGAGATAGCCTGCTACAAGAACAAGGTGATGAGTTGGCGAAGCGGAACGTGAGTATATCATGCGCCTTACGCGGTTATTGTACCGGGGCGAGATGTGTTCATAGCTACTGACAGGCTAAGCACATGTATCGGAGCCAATCAATGACGCCATAGCCATGTTGTGGGCGTGGTCTGTAGTGTGACAGCGAGACTTGAAGCGCAGCGATGGAGGATACTGCCGGAACGCACACCTGGGGCCAGCTCCGCACATTACGTACTATTAACTTACTTACTCACGAGTGGGCAAAACCATGATGAATTGCTGGGAGGTAAAATGAATGTCAGTGTGTGCATGCAGGGAGAATACTTTATTGTTGCATGTTGCACACAGATACTGACCAGTGTTACTGTTACACTGTTATTACACTTATGCTAGGAAACATAATCTATGTAATACTGATTGAAACTAATGACATTTAACTCCCCTGCAATTCAACAAGATTTTGCCCACTTGAGTAAGTTGTGAGCAAGTCAATAGTACGTAAAGTCTGTATCTGTGTATTAGAGTGAGCCATGCTGTGGAGAACAGCCTCTGGCCTCAAGATAACTCTGCTTATTTCTAGCATTTCCATCATGATTATTACTATAGATGATACAGTATACTTTATACTGGGGCTTGTTGCTGCTTTATGATATTTATTATTATTACTCTATTGCAGCTTGAGGAAAATATTATTTCTCTTTATAATAAAGTGCTCTTTTTATTTTATCAATCTTATAATTGTGTAAATGAGGACCTAATAAGTGATGGTTTGTTACAGTTCGAATCTTTATTATTATATCCTCTTAAATCCTCTAACTGCTATATATTGTGTTAGATATTTTTCTGTCTACTGATTGGATCACTTATACCCCGTTCAGATTGCCAAAAAAAGCTGTAGTTTTCAGAGAAAACGACGGCCCTAGTGTAAAAGTGCCTTTTAAAAACGACTGCTCAGGATTGGCGGCTTCCAGAGCCGGCGAAAAAGAAGGTTTTTCGCTGGCTCGCCGGCTCCCTTGTAGCAATCTGAATGCGTCTGGAGCCGGCAGGTGATTGGCCTAAAAAGACATGTGATCATTACGATCACAGTCTTTTTAGGTTACCTCCCCTTCTCACAGCACGCCGACTTCACCGTAGAGCCGGCATTTCCTGCAAGTCTGAACGGGACTTGCACATTGCCACGCCGGCTCTACACGGCGGATATGCCTGCGGCTTTTTAAATCACAGGCAGTCTGAACGTGGTATTAATAACATAATGCTTGGCCACACACATTTGTTTATAGACATATCACAGAATCCAAACTTGTGGCACATGCCCATGCCAGATGTTACCAGGTGGGTCCCCTTTGGAAAGGAACACATTTCCGTCCAGAAGGGGCATGCTGAGATATCCACGTCTAATAGAGTGGGGTGGGGGGGGGGGTTCTTTTGTTAGAGAGAGACATTTCTAATGCAATGGAAAAATGATACAATAGGTAAACACAAGCACAATTTCACCAGCTTTCTAAGTGTCAGAAATTACAGCCTCTAGCACATCTTCTAATCAAACTGTGTCATTTTCTCATTTGCAAATTCTTTTAATAATATTATTGTTTTCTAGACCTGCATCCACACTCTACTAATATTGGGTAAATTATTATATAGTATGTACATGAGATTATGGGATCAGCAGAATATTCTTGTTTTTTAAATTGACAAGTGTTATCGGTCAGCATCTACACTATACAATTATATTATTATTATCATGGGTATTATTGTTATTAATAATAACTGTTTGTTTTTTTATAACCATGATTTAATATGAATTGTATTATGTATTACAGGGAAAAAGACCTCGATGAAGTGTTACAGACTAACTCTGTATTCATGAATGTGTCTAAAGGCCAAGTTGCTAAGAAAGAAGATCTTCTCAAAGCATTTGGGACAGAAGACCAAACCGAAATTTGCAAACAGGTATTGAACAAGAAATGGAAACAAATTATTCACTCAGCTCCTCTGTTAATAAGATTATTTTATATATTGTACATTGAAAGGGGTAAAGAAGCTTTAAGTTAGATGTACAGCTGTGTTGTGAGTACTTCTCCTTTAGTTAATCCTGGTGCCAAAAGAAAGATATCTTCTGCAGTATAGGAAAAGTTGGGATGTCATCCATAGTAGTGATGGGTAGTTCATTTTGAACTAATCTTCATAGTGAACTAGTTCATTCAATCACTGCTCAGGAAAAGATTAGTTCATCAGGAAGTAAAGCAAGTGACAGGAACTAGACCCAGACTGATAAAAATCCAACAGCTTCATCAGGTAACTTACTGTATTTTTACTTCCAGAATCTGATGTTGTAAAAGCATAAAACATTGAACAACACTCGGCAAAGACAGATATAGTAACAACACTATATGCACACCCCCTAAGTCTATGTGTCATGCTACTCACCTTTCTAAGATGCAATCACTGTCCTATTATTAATCCAAATGTCCAAACACCTAATGCTGCTAAAGCCTCTATGGTGTATAGGTGCTTATCTGCAGCTGCACTGTTACTCAGCTCTCATACACTACTCACGATTCAGTGCACTGACCTGCTGTGCTCAGACATGTGACCTGACTCTGGGAGCAGAATCAGTTACATTGTATTACTGACTCATCAGTCATTGCCCTGCAAGTAGTTCACTGACTCCTTCCAGTAGTTCATCAGATTGAACTAGTTCAGCAGTAACTCATACAGACATAATGAGTCAGTGTAGTACATGTAAGCTACCATGTGTGACACTGCTGTGCTCAGACATATGTATGGAGCTGAATCTGATCTATATTACCATGATTCATTATCACTACAAGGTACATTTCCAAATCACTTTATTTTTACACTGCTGCAATATTCTTAAAAAAAAAAAAAGATAAGCCATATTGGTTCACATTTTTGGGATGTGCAACTGTATAACGTGATTGCTAAATAGACTACACTAATAGTGTGCCCTTCTTTTATTTTACTTGATTAAACAAGATTATTATAAGAGTACTGGAAATCTTAGCTCCTTTTTATATTGTGCTAACATGTTCTATATGGTAAATTACATTCTCTAAACCCTGCTAAAACGCAGCTTACATTCTTCTTCTAACACAAACTTAATGCGGGTACACACCAAAAAGATCTTTCTCACAGCCCTGTTGTGCAGAATTCATGCTTCCTCCATGACAAACATGCCCTACTTCATTCCCATATGCACTCTCACAAAGGCAATCCAAGTACAGGATGGGAAAATCAATTAGCATACACTGACACAAATGCAGAAGACATTGTTGATTGTAAACATTAGGCAAAAAGAGTTGCTGTTTCAGATTTCTCTGTAAACTCTCCTTTATCGTATGATCTGCTTGGTAATCTCTAGAAAAACCACCACTGTGTGCCCAGCACTCTTATATTCATAGCAACTTACTAGAATTATTCATATAGCACAGACCAGAAATACTAACTTACCTTTAAATGTATTAACTTATCTTTTAAATGTATACTTAAAAGAAAAGAATTTTAATGGCACTATGTTATTCCTTAAATTTTATAAATATTTTTAAAATGTATATTTCTCTGTAGACCTCATCTGATAAACCAGGACTACAGGACTGTCCAGTTCACCCATCAATACATATACATATATGTATTAATAGTTTGCATTGGAAACTAATTATTTATTACTGCAGACTTGCTGCAGAATTGTTTACACTGTAAATAATGAAGTCCATTCAAAAGTGCTTTGAACATATACTGTTTGTCACAGAAATTCTACTCCAATTGTTGGTAACCGCTCGTGGTGCTCTTGTGAAGATCCATAGCATAGAGAATGTGTTTGACAGAAGGCACTCGGCGAGGCTTGATAGCATCTTTAAAGTTTTTATTATCACATCACAAGGTTCAAAGCATAAGTGGACGTTTCAATCGCTGCATCACAATTTTCATCAGGACACTGGATATACAGATAATCAAGCATCGAAACTCATGTTATTGTTTACTAAAAATAAGCCCTACCCCTAAAATAAGCCTTATCGTGTTTTTTGTCTTGAAAAAAATAAGACTGTCTTATTATCGGGGAAACACAGTATGTATTACCATTGACTGACTACATTTTTCTTCTGTTTGCAATAGATTTTGTCAAAGGGAGAGCTGCAGGTCTCTGAAAAAGAACGCAGTACACAACTAGAACAGATGTTTCGCGATATTGCAACTATTGTGGCTGAGAAATGTGTAAATCCAGAGACAAAAAGGCCGTATACAGTAAACCTCATTGAAAGAGCCATGAAAGATATTCACTATTCCGTGAAAGCTACAAAGAGCACCAAACAACAAGTAAGTCGACATACTTGTGCGCTAATCATTACTTTCCTCATTTGTTCAATTAGATTATAGCTACACATACCACTGCATACCGTTTAGTTTCGTAGATTATACTAGAAGTGTAGTATTTTACAAAATAATGTATTTATAAAGGGCAGATTTATCTAGTATTAAGTACATAACAAATGAAGGTTGTTGCCGCAATAGCAAAAACTTGCTTGGTCTGTGGGATATTTGAAAATTGTATTAAAAGCAAAAAAAAAAAGTAGATAGATATTGGAAGTACACTAACAGTTACTTACAATAATTCTCTTTATTGAAATCTAATAAAACAATCCTGGTATTGACATAAGGGTGACATAATGTATTCTTCTCGGCTACCAAAAGTTTAAAAACTGAATAAAGAAAAGTGAAGAGTAAGAAATTATGAGTTTTAAAAGAAATGTGAATACTGCTCTTAATAGAATTTTTATTAAGGAGGTAAGTACCAAATGTTGTAGAAAATGAGCTCATGTTCCTTTACATTAGAATGGTAGGAACACCAACCTGGTATTTAATACCAAAACACTTAATACACAAATACACTTAAATGTACCATTAGTTTGTGACTTGATTATATTGTCTGCAAAACATTCAGAATAGTGCCCATACAAGCACAAATTACAGTACTGCAAGAGAATATAAGGTGAGTAATCCTTTGTAGAAATAAATGGCCACCAACTAGAAACTGAGCAAACATTCTAGGCTGTTAAGATAACTACCTGATTAATATTCATAGTGATAATGCAGGAGCAGTAAAAGTCTAGATGCTTGTTTCGCGTAGGAAAAAGCTTTGTCATGTGCTATGCAACAGTAGCTTAAATAACCTGGTATAACCAATCTGGTAATGATGGTTAGAAACACCCCTAATGAGGAGTCAATCATAGAAGAGAACCATTTAAGGCATCTAAATGAATCAGTTCCACGTGGTGCATCCAATTTGATGTGCACTGCAATTGACATAATGATGGAACAATCTGAATGGTAACAAAAAAAATGTGGAAGCAATAGAAAAAACTGATGTGTGTTATACTGGCTGATTAAACTATGAACAGACTGACTATAATGTTTGATCCACAAAGGTGAAAATAAAAAACTAGAGGAAAACTTTTGTGCTGAAATGTAGGCTGTGCACTTAATAGATTTAAAGTCTAAAGCTGGCCATACACTATGCAAAAAATTGTTCCAATTGACCAGCTTTAGGCTAGAGTGGGTAAAACCATGATGAATTGCAGGGGAGGTAAAATGAATGTCAGTGTTTGCATGCAGGGAGAATACTTTATTGTTGCATGTTGCACACAGATACTGACCAGTGTTACTGTTACACTGTTATTACACTTGGGCTGGAAACATCATTTCTCACCTGTAATACTGATTGCAATTGCTTTAATTTAACTCCCCTGCAATTCAACATGTTTTTTCCCATTCTTGACTAAAGCTGGTCGATTGGAACAATTTATTGCATAGTGCATGGCCAACTTTATTCTTACTGTACATCTTACATTTTTTTTATTTACACCCCTAGTATGTACCTGCTTTTTCTTGCTTTTGGTACAATTTTCATCGGATAGCGAGTAGCATCGCCCCTACAGAATTTACATATGAACTGCGCATGTCATGTTTATTTAACATGATATATGGGGAGTTCATAAAAGTTACTATTGCTGGCTATATCATTGTTACTTATACATTTGAGTGCGGCTAATTTAGTCCTGTGTCCATTTGGATATTTGAAAATGTAAAGCTGTAAGGTTCATTCAGTCCTCGGGAATTTGTGAACTACTGTATAACACTTCCCATAAATGTGACTTATCAGTGATTAAAAAATTAAAAATTATTAAAGCTATAGAACAACCTCTGTTTTTGCTAATTAAGGGGCCGATTTAATCTTTAAGGCGCATTATTTTCCGCAAACAGCGTAAGGGAGAAAATCTTGTGCTTTTAAGCTCGCGGCTCATTGAGCCACGTATTAAAAAAAATTCTCTACCCAGTATTCAAATGGGATTGAATCAGCCCCTAAGAGACTTGTGCTTAGGTTAGATTGAAAGTTCATACAACTAATTTACCGTATATACTTAAGTATAAGCCGACCTTTTTAGCCCAAAAAATGTGCTGAGAGAGCCCCCCTCAGCTTATACTCGAGGCAAGATTTATCACAGAGGCTGCAGCATCTTTCCTCACCCTTCTTATCTGTTAGAAGCTAAACGTTCATCAGCAGCGTCTGGACTCCACTCCTCTCCCCTGTTACAGCACTTCCTCCCTCCCTCTCTTGGGAGAGAGGAGTAAGGACTTCAGTGTAGTGAGAGGGAGGAACAGAGGGGAGTCCAGACGCTGCTGTAGCTAGCATGCCAGCCTTGTGCATCTGTGAAGACATGATGGGGATACTGGGGTCGGCAGTTTTCCCTGTTTTTGTGGTGAAATTAGGTGCCTCGGCTTATATTTGGGTTGACTTATACTCGAGTATATACGGTACACCACTTTGCATGTTATGCATAGGGCGGATGCAGGATGTGCCTGATCTTTGTTTTGTTTTTTTTGTAACCAAACATCAAGGGGTATATTTACTAAGCAGAGAATTTGCTGGGGAATTGAACAGTGGGGAAGTTACCCATAGCAACCAATCAGATTCGAGCTTACATTCTCCAGTATGTAAAATGTAACTGAGAGCTCAAATCTGATTGGTTGCTATGGGCAACTTCCCCTCTTTTCAATTCCCCAGCAAATTTCCTGCTTAGTAAATATACCCCCAAATGTTTCCACCTCTGATACAAACATTGGGACCGGTTCAATCCTGTATTGGCGCAAAGTTTTTCCCTTCCGCTAACAGCAAATTTTCAGTCCCGTAATAGACGGGGAAAAATCGCACTTTGTGCAGGTTGAATCAGCCCCATTGATTTTCACAGAAACCACACAGAAAAGGCAGCTTTTATCACATTTTTTCATACTTTCTTGATAAATTAGTTGGCATGCATAATTAATAACTGTGCCCATATTTAGGCATTGGAAGTTATTAAGCAACTTAAGGAGACCATGCAGATTGAGCGTGCTCACATGAGACTGCGTTTTATTCTACCTGCCAAAGATGGGAAGAGACTGAAAGAAAAGCTTAAACCGCTGATTAAACTTGTAGAAAGTGAAGATTTTGATCAGGAGCTGGAAATTGTAAGTAAATGCATTTTGCTTGAAATTCCTTCTCATTCCTCCCAGTCCAGCTCTTTTAAATTACCATTGATATTATCATCATCATTATTATTATTATTATTGTTTATTTATAAGGTGTTGTACAATAGGGGACACACAGAACACAGGGGTATAAATGCTTGGGTTCAGGCATTTCATAGAGTGTTTGTAGTTTAATTACTTCACTGTGTATGCTGTAATTAATCTTGTTGAGACTTGCACATCAAGTGTATCCTTCAGATTTACGTTTGCAGTGATCATGGTGGTACAATGTTAAGCTGGGTACACACGGTAAGATAAATTGTATCCAATCGTAAGATTTTTCAAGAGTGGGCAAAACCATGTGGAATTGCAGGGGAGGTAAAATGAATGTCAGTGTTTGCATGCAGGGAGAATACTTTATTGTTGCATTTTGCACACAGATACAGACCAGCGTTACTGTTACACTGTTATTAGACTTGTGCTAGAAACATCATCTATCAACTCTAATACTGTTTGCAACTAATGACATTTACCTCCCCTGCAATTCAACATGGTTTTACCCACTCATGAAAAATCATTCGATTGGACACAATTTATCTTACTGTGTGTACCCAGCTTTAATTAGATGGGAGTGCTGGCACATAACCTGTTTTACTATCTTGTAGTAAGATGTATTTCTTTATCAGGTATGCTTGGTAGATCCTGGCTGCTTCCGAGAGATCGATGAAGTGATTCGCTGCGAGACCAAAGGAAAAGGAACATTGGAAGTGCTAAGCTTAAAAGATGTCGAGGAAGGTGATGAAAAGTTGGAATGAGAACACTTGGACACTAATATCTCTCCCTGCTGCATTAGCTTCTTATTAAAAAGCTGGTTTTAACCCCACTATAGCTGTCAGCCTTTGTGTTGACATCTGTTGTTTTGTATGACTGTCTGCCTTTTCAAAGTGCCATGCGAAACGCCAGGTTTTAGGAATATCTATAAGTGAAATAATACCTTAATTATGGACAAAATCAATGACTAAAGACAGTATTTTGCTTACTTCACTATATAAAATATTGCATATAATTGAATGGCTTAGAACAACTTCTTAATCAGTTCATTGGCTATTAATTATTAGAGTACAGTGGGTGCATTGGTAGCAGCCCCTCATTAGCTATGGCATTAAAATGTCAAGTGTATTTTTACACAATATAATACTTTATAAATTGGTATTTTGTAGCAGAACATGGATGAAATCTAATATAAACATGTTAATATGTACTGTATATTATTATATTTTCATTTAAGTTATTGACAAATATAAAATATTTTTATGAATATATTTTGTCACAAAGTGGGTATTGTTTAATTTTTTTTTTTTTATATCCGCCAATGCAAAAGTATAGCCATAAATAAATGCTTTGCACACATGCATTTATTTGGTTATTTGGTTTTATTTGCAACATGATCTTTTATTCTTTTTTACACCTAAATCAGTGGGAAATTCAGAAAAGACGTAGTTAAATATCAGCAGGGCTGATCCAGAGTTGGACTTACACAAGTGTAGAACTGAGCAATTCCATATTTCAATGTGAGGGGTGCAGATGAATTCATCATTTTATTTTATTGCATCCAGGTAAACACTTCACTTTTCCACAAACATCTCACAAACTGAATATCTTTAAATTGAATTTTTACATTAGAGTTGAGCTAGGAAATTTTACTTTTCAACTTGTTTTTACAGTTTATTCTTGCCTCCCCTGCAGTTCAATGTTTGGATTTTCCCAGGTCTACACTCTTTTATCCTTACTCCCAAACTCTGGATCAGCCACCAGGAACAGTATTACTATATCTCCCTTATTTTATTCCATGTATCATTGAAAAAAACTTGCTAATGACGTATAGATACAAAGAGGATGAAAAATCCCTCAAGCGCCTAAAATGAATAAATAATGAATAACTTTGGACTAGTGTTTCATAAGAGGAAATCAAGAGGCAAGTTCCACATGGGTAAAAACATAATTAATGTCAGTATGGTGAAATGAATGTCAGTGTATGCATGCAGGGAGAATACTATTTTTGATATTTGCACTCAGATACTGACCAGCGTTACTGTTACACTGTTATTAGACTTGGGCTGAAAACATCTCAACTCTAATACTATTTTCAACAAATTACATTTACCACCCATGCTATTCATCATGGTTTTACTAAGTGCAACATTCCTCCTGGTTTCCTTAATTTTTTCCCCACTTGGCACTATAACAACTTCTATATTTAGAACAAATGAAGTATATTTGATACACTGGATGTTTTTTTTTTCAGTTAATAGCAATATATAATGATAACTTAATTACTGCATTGTGGTTAACAGTCTGCCTTTGCTCCATCTAAATCAACCTTTTACATCTTTAACTTTCAGTACCCTAATATGGCTAGTGTGTGCTCTTATTAATATAATATATAGTAGTGTTTTGCAATTGCAAACATGAACGCAAAGTACAACCACTCTAGTACATCACATGACCTCTTCAGCTTGAGTCTTATGAAAATGTCACTTACCGTAACTTTTATTGTAAAATATATTCCATGTAAATAAATATTACCTATCATGTTTTGTCTTTATTAAGCATGTGAATTTTCTAGTTGGTTAATTGGTGTACAAATAAACTGAAATGAGCAATGCACACCGCCAAAGTTCAGTCTATATTTGTGCAATCACTTCATTACGTTTAAAATGAAGGCATAAAAGCTTGCATGTCATAATGGTTTAGAAAATCAAGTGGTGAAGAAAAAAAAAAAAAACTTGTTCTGAAATATTCACAGTGGCACAGAAGTATGGCATTGTGGCTCTATACACCAGTTCATGATAAATCCTGATAGATCCTTGCCGTGGATGGCACATTGCATTACTTGTAAGCCAAGAATGTATCCATCCATCCATCTTCAGGCACAAAAGTATGGCCCTTGAAATTTTGTGTAGTTCATGGTTAAATTTCCTATAACAAGAATAAAATGTAAAGGTTTTATGAAATGATACATTTTATAATTCTTCACATCTAATAAATATTCACTGTATAGAAATCTAGAATCTTGTATGTATAGAATCTTGCACAGAGGTTTAGTGCTGTAGTAAATATTCAGAGAGAGTAATGTACAGGTAGACGTGCAAAACAGAGCTTTCTATTTATAAGTCACAAAGAAGTATTACATACTACAAAGTGTTAAGCTGGCCATACACTATATGATAAATTTTTCCAATTTAAGGATTTTTTCAAGAGTGGGCAAAACCATGTTGAATTGCAGGGGAGGTTAAATGAATGTTAGTGTTTGCATGCTGGAAAAATGCTTTATT
>JABWIB010002224.1:39532-55936 GCA_016617825.1 Platyplectrum ornatum | reverse complement strand
TGTCACGAAAAAACAATCTCAGAATCAGTTGGATACGTTAAAGCATTAAAAAGTTATTACCACATAAAGTGTAACATGTCAAATGTGTAAAATAGGGCTTGGTCATTAGGGACCAAATAGGCTGCGTCACAAAGGGGTTAAAGTATGTTTTAATGGCTATATATAATATGAAATAAAAAAATTTGGCATATTGACAAGCATAAACATGTTAGTACATGTAGTTTTGTCCGAATTTCAATATTTATACATAGTGAGCAGCACCCCAACATTTGCTAAGGGAACATTTTACAATAGCTACGATTGGAAAAATCCCCTTTAGGTACCAGGAAGAAATTCTGATCCAGATCTATNCTGGTATTACATCCAACAAAGGGCCAGTACATGAAGTGGAAATGCTCCCAATCTGTGGATGGAGCTGATACAGAGTGGCGCATTCACCTGGTTCCCAGCCTGCATCAGCGTGATTTCGCATCCGCTCTTTTAAATGAGAGAAGGGGCGTTCCTCGTCCCTTCTCTCATTAAAATATATGGTTTTTTCAGGGGATTAGCCCTGTTAATTAATACAGGACATGGTGACATGGTGTAAGTTGTTCGTAAGACTCAGAAGCAGGTAATTGTCCACAAAAAAGGCAAGCCATGTTTTAAAAGATAAAATTAAAAGAAGTTAAAATATAATCAATTTCATAGGCTGTATATGCCGCAGGGTGAGGGGACCATAGGGGCCCCGCGCCTATATGGCCCAAGCCTGCCGACGCCGCCTCCACCTCTGTTTACTAATAGCCAGCTTCGTTGGTCTGCCATGGAGCTATGTGGTTGCTTCCCCAGCAGCCACAGCGTTCATATGTAAAGACGCCAGCAAAATCTCCACTATTCCATTACCATAGTTTAGTAAATCTAGTTCTTTGAATTAGTTTGAAATGCAAAAAAGACAAAAAAATCTTTTTTTTTATTCCAGTTGTTACCTGGTTCAAGAAAAAAAAACATTTATAAGTAACATGCATTGCTTACAAAACTTTTGGATTTAAATGACTGATATTGGAGCAGATTCAGAGTAAAGAGTAAACATAATTATGTGAAGTTGACAATTTAAACATTAAAATTTTCAAGATTGGGTATTGTTTTCTCTGTGCATAGGATTGCACATCCTTACTGTCCAGTTGCCAGGTAATTTATACCTAGATTACGTATGATTGCCAAAGGATAATGCGTAATGCTTTCCAAGAATTTCTGCACTTTTTAACATCACCTGAGTAGGACACCCCTCTACATAAATATTAATTTGACAAGTAATCTTCTATTTTATTCCACTTTTATTTTTAGTTCCAAACTTTGCTTTGTTTATACTAATTATTCTGCTCTTCAGTGTTTCCATCTGTGAAGGAAGATTATTTACTTGTATGAATGAATGAATCCTCTTTAATTACCTAATTGTTTTGGGACATTTGAGATAGAACAGTGAATGTCTCCATAAGGGCCTGATTCAGAATTAAATAAAAAAGCTAAAACAGAAGTAACTGTCAAAACTGTACAGGACAACTATTACCTCATTTTATATTGCAATTTTCCTTGTTTCAACCACAAAATATGAATTCCCAATATAGCTACATTTACAGAAAACATTGTTAATGATCATAGCACCAGAAATCAACTTTATATGCTGTTCTTTTCTGCTACAAAATGTAAACTTTCCAAATGTTTCCAGCACATCATCCATATCAGTAAAGAAACTAAAGAAACTCAAGGTGAATTACCGCAGTAGGTCGGACACTCAAGAAGAAATATAACCTTAGCGTACACCTTGAAAACTGTTGCAAACTTTCTGTTCCATAAGCCTTGAATTTCTATTTCTTCTTATTTCTGTTTGATCAGCAAAGTTATCAAAAATAAATAAATGAAAACAACAAGCTTTTACAGTGAATACTCGTGATGAGTTAAATGTTTATTTTTTTAGGGCTTCACATCCGGAGCAATGGCTGAAAATCTTTAAATGATGTAGGTCCTGAAACATACAGTATATCACTTTGAAAGAATACCAAAACAGCATAAGAACCCACCATCTAGGAGTACACATCTAAGAAAGGGGCACGCATCAAGATTAAAATCCACAGCCTCCATTGTGTAACACCATGAAGGTGCTTTAATTGTGTTAATTACAGAATTCAGAAGCCAGATGTTTCATTCCATCTTTCAAAATATGGAAATGAGCTTTGAGGATTAGGCAGAGAAACGATTCATGGCAGAGAATCCAGACTTCTGACAAGTGAATGTTTTTATATGAAGAAAAGAAAATCTTTTGGATCATTACTTAACCAATAATAATTTTGAAAAGGCTTCATATTACAATATACTGTATGGTTGTGCTATCGTGCTATGTACTAATTCAGATTACAATCAGCCACCATTCAAAGTGAAAACACATTGGAAAAGATAAGATAGTAATTAACGGAAATGGTTAGTAAAGTGCTCCCTCAGATACATAGATACACAGTTGGGGTAAGCAAAGGCTGTGCTTTATTGAACCGAAATCCATATTCTTAATTCAAGTTGATCACATGATGGTAATCAAAAAAATTATAACAGGCATTGAACTGGGCATTTGCATTGATAATTGTACAGGATTTGTTATCATATTCTTTACTTGCTCTTCTAAATCCTGCAAAAAATATTTATTGTGGGATCTGATATCTTGTGTTTTGTGTTAAACAGTTCACCTTGACCATGTATTATTATGATGATTGTCATGATGATTCATTGTTTAGTATTTGTAGCTCACATGCAATCTCACATACGTAAAATCAATCGAAGAGCTTGAATCTGATTGCTTTAGGCAACATCCCCACTTTTCAATCTCCCTGCAATATCCCTGTTTAGTAAATTTAGGTCCCTATCTTTGAACTTTGCCCCACTGACCCTCAGGAATTTCTTTCTTAGGTAGACTTTTCAGGATAAACAAGTGGGGCATTAACAACATTTTCACCCCTGGAATTAGTAAAATTTGCTTGGGCCAATGCTTCTAAATGTAGTTTATATGGTAGCTTAGTTTACATGGTGTCTGCAGTCTCACTCACACAGAAAACAACCGTTCTTTATGAAACCAAGCTGTAGTCTCAATAAGAGTGGGTCTCTTATCCCAAGATTGAGATGTTTCATCTTTGGTAATGAATTGTATCCACATTTTTTGCAGAATTGTTTTACAGACTTTTGTAGCTGTTAAACACTTTACCAATGACTCAACCGAAAACAACATTTCCCAGTAGATGAAATAAAAATTGTTTAACATAATTATCCAAGACCTAGTATAACACCTATTAGTAATGGAAGCTTGCCAATAAAAACAGTATTAAAAATAATTTCTATCAAGAACCAAGCATTAGTTTAATACGAAAAACGATTAATATATATATATAACATATTTTACATTAAGTATGTTAGTCTTGGAATGCAGAAGTTGTAAAATGTTAACATTTATTGTTTTACCATCACTATTTCCTTCTTTTAGTAATATTTATGTTAGAATTATGTAGACATTTTGGACTACATTTGCTAAACCGGGAGACTGCAGAGAGATCTGCAAAGTGGGGATGTTGCCCATAGCAACCAATCAGATCAAGCTATCAGTGTCATTTTACATTTTTACTGGAGAATGTGAGCTTGAATCTGATTGGTTGCTATGAACAACATCCCCAATATCCCCACTAAACTCCCCTAACCCGACATGCGTTTCACCCGATAGCTTAGTCATGGCGTGAAATTTAATAATTCAAAAAGCCATTTGGACCTCTAGAAAATCAGTAGAAAAACTTGTCGCAAAACATTTCTCCAAAACTCCAAAAGTGAAATTTAATATAACATTGTATTTACAATGGCCACTGTTTCAATTACTGTTAAGCAATTTTCATCAGTGCAGCGTACAAGTCAATAGTAAGACAACAAACCTGATGAAAATTGCTTAACAGCAATTGAAACGGTAGCCATTGTACATATATATATATATATATATATATATATATATATATAAATTTATATTTATACCATTTTCTCCTCAGAACATCCTCTTTGGCGCTCTCCAGCTTCTCAGCGTCAGTCACACAGCACAGCCAAATCCTCCACCCAACCCTATGACTCCCTCGATCCTCGGTTGCATTTGCCGCATCCAACCATGATTACATTTGTGTCACTGAGTCACGAAGGATCAGGGGAGCCACAGGAAACTGCTGAAAGAGATACATGTGACTCCGGAGCTGCGGGTTGCAGACCCCTGACCTGGAATGACAATTGCTTGCCTGCTCTAGTAAATGCGGCTCGGGAAGCAGTTATATTAACAAAGTGCCGAAGATGGCATTTTGCAAGTAAATACACCTGTACAGCTATAATGGGGAGGAATAGTGAGGAATAGGGGGTATATATACTGTATATGGGGAGACCACTGGAAAAAAGAGATTAAGTTAAAAAAAGAATGAATTTAAAGGGAATATATTCACCCATATAAGTCTAAAAGATCATTACAAATACATATTGGGAAAATTAGATATTTTATTTTGGGACAAAAGGCAAGATCAGTGCTTCCACCATGCCACAAACATCCATAAAATAAATGTACTATCTATACAAAACAATGATTGTTATTTCTCAATTTGAGAAGAACAGTGTAGTAAAATAAAACACAAAAGCAAAATATATAATATCTAAAAATATCAAGATCTGTTATGCCCACAGCATATGCCGCCTGTCTTTTTGGCTCTCCATAACATGAATCATATTCTGAAATATGAAAAGCATTTCTGTAGAAGATGCCAAAGAATTGCTGACATTTATTTTAGAAAGCATTACCATCATAGCTTAAGATATATTAATACAGATATTATTTAACAGGAAAGTATGTGGTGTTCAAATGTTATTATTATCTCTTAATGACCTTAAATAAATAAAACAATACTTATGTTTATACTATTTAAAACAATTATCAAAAACAATTATATACATTTAGAGTTAATGTGAACCTGTTATAACCTAGACAAGTATTTAGATTAAAAACAGTTTGTATGCCTAAATAATCATACAACAATGTAAAGAAAAAATGATATGCTCCAATTTAAAGCTTTATGGCATTCAAAGGCAACAGTAAAAAAAAAATAGATTTACTTTTTTGTGTTCAGCTGGCTATGGTGTCTATCATTTAAAGGATGGCACGGAAAACACTGCAAAATCCCGGTTTGCCTGAAATCCCGGGTTTTTCTTGGCAGTGTGAAATCCCATACGGAGGGAATCTACCTTAAGACTGCCACACCGCTTTTGCTTAAAAGTAAGGCAGTGCATTAGTCCGGACTGTATGTAAGGACTGAAGCCCTTATTGTAAAAATGACATGCCTCCCCGTCCCAACATGCGTACCTCACATTAGCACACACCCTGATGTGACAGCCCTAAGCTCTTGACTAGAGTATATATATATATATATATATATATATATATATATATATATAGAAAAACGAATTCTGCCATTACATCGGTTCTCCCTCAGCATCTTGATCATGGAGAGTTCTAATCATGTTCGTGGTTAGAGGCACCAGCAAAACATGATTCTCTTGTACTGTTAACTTAACTGACATTTCCCACATACAATTATTGGCAAGACATTTAAAGTCTTGAATACATTAAGAATGTTTATTTATCTTAAAGTTGTCAGAATTCAGAGTAAATGTAAGTAATTTGTAAATGTACAGCAAAATCTACCTCATCATTAATTGTTTTTTAATCATCAGAAGCTGCAGAAAAGTTTTCTTGACAGGTGACAGGTAACAGTGGAAGCATTTGGTTCCTTTAATTCAAGAACCAGCACAACTGAAGTAAAACAATTTGAAAAGGTACAATAAATGGAGTTTTTTCAATGAATGGAGTAGTATGCTGAGCTTTTTGGAATGCTATCATTCATTATGCCAATAGCTGACAGTCTCCAGCCCCAAGATCTGCTCTTGTCCACAAGCAATCTGCTATGGCTCTGAGTCTCATGGTCCCCCGAAAATCTGAATCTCTGTGACTGGTGACACTACAAGCAGAAAGTTAAGCTGGCCACACACGGGCCGAATTTCGTTCCGACCTCACGAATATCGTGAGGTCGGAACGAAATTCGGCACGTGTATGGCCACCACCGAAAGTTCCCAACGGCGACTAAACGCCGGGGAACGTAAACAAACGAACATCTTGATCAATCGGATTTCCCGATTGATCTCGATGTTCGTTTGTTTATTAAAAAATAAATACAAAAAAAATACCTAAAAAAAAATAAATAAATTAAAATAAAATAAACTCACCAGTCAGATGTCTTCACTGGGCACCGCAGCGGTGCCCAGCACCTTCTCCTGTGCGGCGGCGTCTCTCTCCTGCATGGAGAGGACGCAGTATACACGTGACGCCATCAAGCATATACAGCGTCCTCTCCATGCAGTAAAGAGACGCCGCCGCACAGGAGAAGGTGCTGGGCATTTTTTAAAAGCCCCATAGGCCAACATGGGAACGACATTGTTCCCGTGGATGGCCTGGATGTTCGTTCCCGTTTGTCGCTGGTGAATATCCACGGGAACGAAGTCGTTCCCGTGTGTGGCCAGCTTTAGGGTTAGGCTGCAGGGAGGGTATGGAGCAATTGTTGTTGTTTTAATTAATTAGAATTTTAATTCAATAAACTTACGTCCCTTTTTACAATCTATTTCAGTTGTCAGAGTCTTTATTGGTGAATGTTGTCTGGATAGAATGGGGTATCAGTTGTTGCTCGTTTATTGTTCTCACCATGTATAATATTATGTGGCAGATGAATGTGGGGTGTACTTAAGTTGGAGTATTTGTGTATCCTAAAATGTTTTGTAATACTTAAAGCCAAGTGAATACTTTACACATATTGTACAATAACTGTATATGTTGGACTTATTTGTCAGAATATGATATAATGATCCAGAAATGTTTCTCACAAATAATAGTATGTGCTGGTGTACAAAGGAGTTGTGTTAGAATCTTTTCTGCATGATCAGAAAATCAAGCAGTGTGTACAGGCTACACTATTTATCAGTTATCAGATAATTTTTTAGAAATCTGTTAAATTGTGCAAGTGACTCCCAGCTTTAGGACTATAGTAATATATAGGTATACAGAGACTATACAACAAGGACCAAAAAAAAGGACCAAAAAATGGATATATTACTTATGAACTATTCACACCAGTGCCATGTGCTGTGTTCAACTATAAAATGAGCTAAAATGTATGCTCTAATAGTAACATTCATAATATTGGATAAAAGGGTGACAAATGTCCTCATATCACAGGTGGAAAAAGAAATGTGAAATATGGCTGTGGGACTTTTTTATTGTAACTTGGCACAATCACATGAATGTAACTTAAAAGAGATTAATCAGCACTGCTGATCTTGTTCTGATTTACAGTCTAACACAAAACAGCGCTCTCAGGATGCTCCCCAGTGATTCCCTTTTCAGTAAGTGCCAATGATGGAAACCATCTCCTGTCTGCAAATTCACATCAGCCAGTTTTCATGGGTTTAATCAAATGAACGCAGCAATATGTAGAAAAAACAAGGCTGAAGCTTGGGGAATTTGAGGTACCGCACTCTGAACAATGGGCAGTTTTTAACATTACTATTTACATTATTTTACGTAGTCATATATTTTATTATGAAGCCATGCCTTATGTGCCTTAAACAGACCACCAAGTTTTTTTGTTATAGGATATTATTATAATTTTTTTTCAAATGCTTTTTTTTTTGGTATTTTTAATAGTCAGTAGGGGAAAGAGGGTACAGAGGGAGTGACAATAAAAAGCACTTATGTACGTTACATGATATGGTTCAGGTAACAATGAACAACTGTAATAAGAAAAACAAACACACACTTCACAACCATTAGATTCAACACACAATAAATACAAAGGGAGGGGGGCATGTTTAAGGAAAGGAGAGAAAAATGGGACATAAGGAGAGAGGGAGTCGCAGATATTCACTGAACAACTGTTAGTTATAGAATTGACACTGTCATGTAGTCGAGATGTGGCCTGAAGGTATGTAGCCAAGGCAACCATACACGTGAAAAGTTAAGGTGAGTGCATCTAGAAATGGCATGGCATGGATTGGAAGAGCAGTGAAAATTATGGATTAAACCAGTGATTCCCAAACTTTCTCAGTCCAGGCATAATTTCTCAAGACAAAATAATTTCCCGTTTTGTAAGTTTTTAAGTGAAATAGTGTAAATACTGAAATACTTCAGATTGACATTGAATCTAGTGTTGCACCTATACATAAAATTTTGATTCTATGTTACACTAACAACGTGCCACCACGTCAGAAAAACCATTCATCAGCACCTAGTGACAGCGTTGCAGCACCCCATGGAGCCTAAGCGCACAGATTGGGAATCACTAGATAAAATGATGTATTTCGAACTAATATGTTCAACTCGCAAAAAGTTGTGTATGGATTGTTATATATTCTTATTATATTTTTTATTTTAAGAAAATAAAGATAAATCTCGTCTCGTTTTGAGAAAAGGAGCATATAAAAGGAATGGAGTAGGTAATTGTATTCACCTTGAGAAAGGCTACGGGGTAGCAGAAACGCATTGGTTGTTTGAGTTGTATTGGTTACTTCTCCCTTTTCAATATTGTGCACCTGTGACGGTACACCTAGTGCTGAGATTGTGGGCCCGTTGCACCAGCACATTCTACTTTCTACAAGTTGTCTCTTCCAGACACTCTGTTGTTTCAGTAGGGAGGTATTACTTTTAAGGGTACTGAAGTTTTATATGAAGTTGTTTTAAAGTTGTGTTGAGAATGAAGGACTGTTACTATTTGTAGTGGAGTAATATCGCTCCCCCTCCCTGTTCCCCTCTCACTGGACACAGAATCACGAGAATTTCTGGACACAGGTTGTGGATAGGTTACAACGGCGGAGAGTGTCTTGGAGTATTGAAGGATCAGAAGCAGGACATATCAGATCTCAAGTGTAAGTGGGTGCTGTAATTGAGCTGTGTGGTACCATATCTGAAGATTGAAAAATGAACTATGTTGTAAAGATAAGATACTGTTTTTTGGTTTATGAGAAGAAAACTTATTATCCAACCTCCATACCAAGGTATAATTTCTGAGAAATAGACTGTGGGGTATATTTACTACTACTGTAGCATAAACCTAACCATCCCCTAGCTGGGTTGCTATGTCTTTGTGTTGGGCTATTCCCTACATCAAGAAAGTAAGCAATCAAGGAATTGAATATGTATAAAGTGTAAGCTTGCGGGCAGGGCCTCTTCCCCACCCGTTCTTTCTATTAGCACATTTAAATTTTAATGCACTACACTACTATATAAAAACCTGTTAATAAATACATAAACAATAATTTACCGAAAGACAAATTTCACAATACATACCCATTATGTAATAAACTTTTGAAAACCAAACCCCTTTTTAAATATAGATAGTCCACACATAAATATCAGCTGTCAGTATGTCTAAATATGAATTTCAAAACAAAGAAGGCAACCCCTAGAACCCACAGTTGGTTCACTGTTCCTAACTAGAAAATTCATTAAATATGGTGTATATTAGGTTTATAATCTTGTATGTATCGCTTTGTATAAAAGGGTCTTTTTATACTCTTGGTTGTGAACATTTTTGCAAGAGTATGTGAGGTTTGAGAAACAATGGAACTGAAGGTGGTTAACATAGTGTGGCACTTTTATTTACAATAAAATTCTTTTTCACTTTTCAAGAAAACCTCATTCCATGAAAGCCTGCGGGGGCATTTCTAGTTCCTCTTATTACTGGCCCACATCTGGTAATCACACAAGAGACTTGATATAGAATATTGCATAACCCTTTTTTAACATAACTTTGGAAATATTTACTTAGGTTTGAAATTCTATGACTTTATCTAAATTAACCTAAGTTAAAACAGGTTTTTTTTATGAAAGCTCTAAAAATAGTTTTTTTTTGGTACAAAAATACTGATGTGCAATTTATTTAAATACTCACTGTAGTTTTGATAACTGCCCATAGCAGAAGATTGTAGATAATTGATTCAACCAGAAAATTATTGCAATGAAGAAAGCAATAAAACCCTTTTCCTTTAGTTTTCAACTATCCCCCCTCAAGAATTTTGATTTTTGGACACATGGATTCACTTTTGTTTCTTGATGGTTACAATGACATGGAGATATATGTGAAATATAAGACCCTATCAAACAAGACGTGGAGGACCAATGGACGGATCAATCAATGCCGGACTCGTCAGCAGCTCCACCCTTAACAAAGGTCTTAAAGGAGTGCGATGGAGACAGGGAGTGCAGTAGACTAAGTGGCAACAGCAAGAGAGCAAGAGCGGACTTGGAAGAAGACTTGCAATAAGAAGAGGCCAACAAGAAAGAAGACACAGGAAATGAGGGACAAGATGCTGAGACATCAAAAAAGGTCAACACCGGGAAGAAGGGAGAACACACACCAAGCTGTAAGACATCCTTAGATGTCTGGTCTGAGAGGTTTGGCATACAGTAGTGCTGCCACTATTAGGCCTTCTAGACCCCAGCAATACACTGCCTCATTAGGTCTCTGTCCAGCGACACTCTAACATCAAGTCTACTTGTACCCATGCTGTCATGCTCCTGCTGTCAGTAAGGCCCCACCTTCCTGTACAGGAGGATCTACCCATAGCAGTGCCCTCACCCAGGACTATTGAGTGTCATTGGTAAGCTTTATTGGACACCTCTGGGCTACTCCCTAAGAGAGCAAGTTTGCTGTGATATGCCAGTAAGTATATTAAGGTAAGTGTCCTGAGGTGTTTCTGGGTCTGTTGGTATTACAGGAGCTGCACCCCTATTACCATTGCAAGAAATGCTGCATAAACCTCTTCCACATCCATAAAAATAAGTCCTTTTGCACAGATGGAACAAAATTTGTACTTAAATTTAGCTTAAATTTAATATTTCTATATATTCCCCACTTGGTTAGTTTGATTTTATAGGTTTACCTTGTAATTGTGCTACCAAACAACCTTGGATTTCTACAAGTAACTCATCTTCTCGAAAATCCTATTGCATTCAGGACAGGACAGTTTATTAAATTTTGTGAAATAATTCTTCTGTGCTTTTTCTATGATTTCCTCACATTTCCTCATTTCATTCCACCTCTTGATATATTTGAAAACTGCTATCACACCACCATTTTCCCTTCTCTACTCCAAGCTATACATTTTCGTTGCTATTCTTTGCACTTTCTCTAATGTATTTATGTCCAATATGACAATATTCCAGGTTAGACCACACCAGTGCTCTATAGAGTGCCATTACTACTAATACTACTATTTCTGCTACCAATTTCTATGCCTATGTAACCAAGCTAATCACATGAAATGGTGACCCCCAAGGACTTGATTCCAGAGTTACAGTTTAATTCTGAAATTCTCTTACACCAAGGAAATTTTCAATGCCACAGTTTAAACAATGCCACTCAATGTTCCGTAAAATGCAGACAATGTTCCGTAAAATAGTTTTAGGATTTGTTGATATTGTGGGTGGAATGTGGGGCATGTATATTGTTGCTACCTATTCTTTTATAAAAAGGTACCAACACTGCATTGACCTGTATGGGAAATATTTTTTTACTATAGCTACAACCTTATGCTCAGTCTACTGCTTCTTACACAGCTTAGCATTTCTGGAGACTATCAAACAGAAATATTCATTAACCAACAATGTATTATACTATAAGGGACTAAAGTCATATTACATATACATATTGCACATATAATGCTCATTTGTAAGACAGCTATATATTAGTAAAACCATGTTGACTCACTGTAAAATTGTGAAAAGAAACACAGGAAAATGTATTGAAAATATTTGATTATGTAATGGTCAATACCAAATTAAGCATTTCAAAGAAACACATATAAATAACACTGGTCACAAGGATTTACAGAAGTGCATTGTATAATGTTTTCTGTGCTGTTCAATCAAAATGACTATTGACTATTGAAAGAAACATAGCACAATGTTCATTGATATCTCAGAAGCCAAATGAAATAGTCTGTTACACCTCAGACATTAATCAGACAATAGTCTGTTACACCTCAGACCTTATTGAATTGACCAGACCCTCGGTCTGGCAGAAACATGTGATCAGTAGAAAGGGCACAAATGAATGAATTTATGAATGCTCTATGTATATAGATTGTTGCATTTAGTCAGTTGGTTCAGCTGATAGAAATCATATCAACCCCAAATGAAGAAACAAAGGATTCCAACTGACCAGGGAGAGAACAAGGACTATGAATGTCTGTCCTTTGGAACAATCCCAGATGAACTGAATCTTATTTTCATATTAAGTCTTTTTAGAGTGTACTAGAAGGATGTAGGGCACTGGGCGTAAGTAAGAAGATGAATCAATGGAAACCAGCTAGCTAATGTCACAACGTCACTGCAGGAGGCCGTCAGGCCTTTAGGAGGCAGCGGCCGCACATCAGTACAGGGTGCTCGGCCACTGCCTCCTAAAGGCCTGATGGCCTCCTGCGGTGACGTTGTGCGTCGTGGCGTCACAACGTTCTAGCTTTATGTGGGGGGGCTGGCTGCCCGGGACTTTGAGAGTCCCAGGCCCAGGTGATCCTGATGGCGGCCCTGCCTACCAACTATGAGGGTGCTGCTAACTATGAGGGTTGCTATATACCCCTTAACACTGCAACCAATATCTACCCACCAGCACCATTGATGCTTTTTTAACTTTCAGAATTATGGGTGGCTCTCTACCCACCATCAGTGTGTTTCCCAGAATTGAAGGTGTTCCTTTTCCACCAACAGTGAAACTCATGCATTAACTCACAACAATAAGAGTGCTGCCTCCATACCCACCAACACCAAATGTCCCAGCCCCCCATCTCCGAGTCTCCTTGCCTTACCCAGTTAGAGAGCCAGCGGTAAGTGAGGGTCCTAGCATGTAGAGCCAGTGTCATAGCTGGTGCCCAGATGGTTTCAGCCATTTAACTTGCTCCCTCTTAAGGCTGTCACCAGCAAAAAAAAACAAAAACAAGCAAAAATAAAACAAAAAAACCCAAGAACAGTATTATTTATAAATGTGGTCTACCAGTTCTGTGATCTACTGTCGGCTGCAGCTCAAGTCTATCCCCACCATTTGAGGCTCTGGCATACACAAGCACTCAAAGAGACAATGTTTTTAGAGCCTTTTAATGTAGAATGCACCCTCTTTGGAAATCCAAATGTGCATCTATGATGTTAGGAGTAACTTTCTCCCAAGATAAGGCCCATAATGACTTGTATGGAATTTATTTACATTTGTAGACAACGTTTGTGCACTAATTAATGTATTTGGCATAAATACCAGCAACTCTTACTGTAGTTACAGCTGATGCATCAGCAATGACACACAAATGGGGCTTGCAGGAAACGGTTTATTATACAAACTGATTTGAATGCTTGGACATGTCTCATGTCACTTCCTTCATTCCTACTCTGACACCTTACACCTCCAGCCTTGGAGACAAAATGACACATTCTTCACTTGTATAATTTAACTAAATAGACCCTTTGCAATGAGGGAATTCCAGGCCACTTACAACTATGCTAATTATAATTTGGACTACGACATCAAATCTTTAAGTAATGTTGAATACTTCTAAGGATCACTCAGGAAATTTACCAAGACACATTACTCCTAGTGGCTGCCAAATTGAATGTCTGTTTCCAATATTTGAAAAATAAACCTGATTCGTACTTTTAAATAACCACATTTTACTGCTCCTACTGGACAGATGAGGAGCCTTCATCTGTTTTTTTGTACCATATTTCGTTACCGCTTTTTCCACTTCAAATTCCTATTCTTTACAGCCAAACTGCTTTATTGATACCCCACAGTAACATTTAGCTCATAGCGAAACAGGTTAATTGTCACTGGCTGTTTCATACTGGGCCTGTTTGACTGTAAGCATCAAGGGAGTGATTGAAATGACAAGTATAATACCTAGCTTGTAAGTTTAGCCAACATTTAATTAGAATGTGCTTTAAAAGGGTGTCAGTTTAACCTTATAACTTTGTTTTTCCCAGTGTATGTTATGGAGATTTTTTTTCTATCAGGAGTAAGTATGCACACCGATGACTGCAAAGGTTGACTTTCATGAGAGGAAATGTATATTCTAGAAGTTTATAGGTAGCAGGAGTGCGGCATAACTTTATTTGTTAGTCATGCTAGCAATTAGTCAAAGCAGGAAAGAGCATGGTTTTAGAATGTTTTCCCTTTAGGTATAAATTACAAAGATAGTTTTGCTACTCTTGGCTCGCTGGTTGAAAAAGCACACACATTATCATGTTCCCCTCAGGGCAGCTGTGCTTGTAGCTGAGCTCCCACTTACTCCTGTCGCCCTTTCGCCTGGCCTTTTAACAGCTGCTTTTTGTTTAGAATAACTGTGTCGTCTGGAATTTACAGGGGGGTTAAGGAGGAATGATAAACACCTCCAATGTAGAATGAACACCTTGCTTGATTCATTTGATCTGTTGTGTGATTGTTGCACATTCCTGGAAGGAAAAGGACATGTTAAGAAAAACTTCATATACATGGAAAAATGTTTAATGCATGCCAAATATGCTGAACTGTATGTCAGTGCTTCTCGACTAGCAGTTTGGCTATGGTTTCTGGCTATAACAGTGTCAGCCTGTGGTGGGCTTTGTGGGGTATGCTGGAAATATGTCCATATTGTTGCACAACCTAGATATGCCTTATCCTTAGAAACCATGTATGTTCTGCTTTATAACAACTTTAATCTGTGCATGACACTTCCTTACAGTATACATAGTTATTCTTTTTCCATTATGGTACCCAAGAGAATAATTTCATACAATATGCATAATGTATTGTTAAGTTGATCTGTAAGTGTACATTGCGATCATTAAACAGCAGAAAAAGAAATAAAATCATTCATATAATCACAAACATACGGTATAATATTACATACACTAATTAGTATTCTCTCTTTTTATCAGGATGAATAAACAAGAACATGCAAGATATGTTCAAGAGTATTTGTCATGACACACATTACAAGATAAATGAAGCAATTGTGTAAATGTCCTATTGGAGTCTAAACCAGCCTAACCTCAATCCTCTATTCCCGGCTGCCTAACCCTAGCCATCCCTTCCCTGCTGCCTAACCTTAACCTCACCCTCCTTGCTGCCTAGTACCAACCTTTCCCTCACCGCTGTCCTTGCTGTCTATCTATCTATCTATCTATCTATCTATCTATCTATCTATTCTCGACATCTATATATAGTTGTTGAAATCTTCTGATGTGTCAGCATTACTAAAGTTCTAGCTCACTATGATGCAGACATAATATGTGAAACAATGTAGATATATGTAAGTGAGGGGATACAGGTATGGACCTGGCCAATATTGGGAAGGGAGACCTCCCAAGAATACTACGTACCATAGGAATATAAGGATGACTGTAGGGAGAGATTTTAGGTGTTTTTACTATTTGGATGTATACAAGTATACTGATTTACCTACACAGGTAGTCATGGGCCTGACTAGTATTGAGATGGGAGACAACCCAAGAATACCAGGTATTGTATGAAAACCCTCAATCGGATCTACCCACACAGGGGATCATGGGCCTTACTAATATTGGGATGGTAGACCATCCAAGAATATCAGTGTATAGTCTAATCCCTTATATTAGAGTTTAGAGTGATGTTTATTCATCCTTTAATCTATAGTTTAGCCTATTTACTTATAGGTGCACACTTAGCATTTTAGTCCAATAGCACAATTTTATATAGATTTAAATAGGTTTATTTTACCACTATTTTATTACATAATAGTCAAGTGGGTTCCTTACAGCTACCATTTCTTATAGGTAGACTCCAACACATCTGCTCCGGAACTACTCCACCGCCGGGGCTTGTAAGATCTGGAAGGAGAGCAAGTGTCGTCTACCGTTGCAGTTTTCTGGTATTTACTGCTGTTTTAGTCTTCACTTAGGAGAGTGTGCTGCTGTTTAATTTTAGTTTTAATGTCTTATGTTTCTGAAAGATTGTTTTTAGTATGTGTACAAAAATATTATATATTTTTACTGATTCGTTCTACATATGTTTTTGACGGTTGACCTTCGCCAATGGATTTTGGCAACTATTTTAGATAGCCTTTCTTATGAACTTGGGGGTATATTTACTAAGTAGGGAATTTGCTGGGGAATTGAAAAGTGGGGAAGTTGCCAATAGCAACCAATCAGATTCGAGCTTACATTCTCCAGTATGTAAAATGAAACTGAGAGCTCGAATCTGATTGGTTGCTATGGGCAACTTCCCCACTTTTCAATTCCCCAGCAAATTCCCTGCTTAGTAAATATTTACT
>JABWIB010002224.1:0-25549 GCA_016617825.1 Platyplectrum ornatum | reverse complement strand
GTTCTACTACACCTCTTTCTTTGAAAAATGCCCCCTCCTGCTCCTGTTGACATCCCTTGATATATTTAAAAGCTGCTATCGTATCACCCCTCTCCCTTCTCTGCTCCAAGCTGTACAAGCTAAATCCCTTTCCTCTTCAGTATTTTGTAATGTAATGCCATTAATGGTATATTGAACATTAGGGTTTATGTGTCCTAAGTGCATGACTTTGCATTTTTGTCATTAAACTGTAGTTGACATACTCTTGACCATTTTCCAGTCTACCTTACTCAATCCGTACATGAATAGTTGTCCGTGCAACAAATCAGAAGAATTCATAAATTTGCTGGAGAAAAATTCTTGGAATGTGTAGAATACAATTAAATATAAATATTTATACAAAAAAGTATAAAAAATTCAAATGTGCAGCAAAATTGAAGCAAGTAGCGGGTCTCAAATCTAGGGCCCGCATATTTTGGGCATACCATTATAAAAAAAATATGTACATACATGTCCTTACTGTAAAGAAATTCATATGAATTGATTATATTTTGGCAAACCAATGCACAGTGCTTTTCCTTCTCATCCACAGATCTTCTTTTCTTAACAAAACATCTATTAGAATTTGACAATGATGAATTTAGGAAACTTGTTTAGTGCAGGTAGGATTCAGTTTCAAATAAAAAAAACTATGTGAAGAGATAAAGTTTTTTTGAGGCAGATATCTGTCTGCCAGTGAAGTGTGACTACAATGATAGACCCATGACATATTCATCTCATGATTCATCTTATTCACTTCATCCCATTAACAAATATTCATAGATTTATATCTAATAGTTACAAGTACCTAAACAGATATAATCACTGAGGGATGCCATCAGAGAATGTGGAACCCAGTAGTACCAAAATTATATACAGAATTATTTCTTGAACATCATATTAATTTTCTGCTTATGTGACTGTGTCCGCAGTCTGACTTTCTCCCCTGTTACTACACCTCCCACCCATAACATGCCTTTTAGAATAGTGTGTTCAGCTTAAGTTGTGAGAATTCTACATCCGTACATGTAACTTTATCCAAATGTAATCACAATCCAGTGTAGCTGTTCGGAGTATACATTACTATACATGTATACATTTTAAGAAAACCAGAAAACTCATTTTTACCCTGTTACAATCACAGTGCACAGGGCATGCAAATGTAACATATACAGACAGGTGCAGGTTGCATAAACCATATTTAGGCCATAATGTTACTGTAGCAATGTACCTCTATTTGTTTCATCATTTGTAGAAGTTTGTGCTAGCATAAAATGAATGCTTGTTGGCATTTCACTTATGTAATTCTTCCTTTGAATGTTGACAATACTTTTCTATTTTAATTCATGTGCGGGTGCTTCATGGGTTCATGAACAATGAATGATTATCTTCTAATACATTGAGCTCATCCATCATGTCATTGAAAGGACATTGGCCATGAGTATGTTCCCTGAAGGAGGTTGGCCATCCTTCATATATTCATATATACTATTGATAATGCCAGCGATACTGCATAGAGCTTCTTCAGTCACCTAGAAGCACCTCTATAGCCATGACCTCATAGTTATCACCAGTAACGTACAGTATTTCAGAGGTACAGTAGTACGTGACAGAGACAATGAGCCCGATTCAGATCTTTAGACGCTAATGATTTAGTCAAGAGTGGGCGAAACCATGTTGAATTGCAAGGGAGGTAAAATGAATGTCAGTGTTTGCATGCAGAAAAAAAATGTTGCATTTTGCACACAGATACTGACCAGCATTACTGTTACACTGTTATTAGACTTGTGCTAGTAAACATCATCTCTCAATTCTAATACTGTTTTGCAACTAATGAAATTTAACCCCCCCTGCAATTCAACATGGTTTTGCCCACTCTAAACTAGTTCATGAGTGCCTAAAACCTGAATCAATGTGTCTGCTTGGAATATTCTTTTACATGGTTGTAAATGACATCTAAATGAAAGCATTATAACTTAAGCATCATACCGTGAGTGCAAGGAGAGGCACTGTGTCAGTGTCAGAGTCCTGTTTTGCTGGGGCCATGTGGCACCTAGACATAACTTCCTGTAACTGTGCAATAGACGTGTATTTACCGTACTGATCCAGACTTCCTCACTGCCTCTATTTTCCATATACATTGTAGACCCTGGCTAGTGGATATTTAAACATGTGACATAAGAGGTAGTGCTGTTGCATGGATTATATCGCAGAGTGGAACACATCCATTTCTCTGGAAACCTGATCTGAGAATCCAGCCAATTGTTCTTGTAAAAAGTAGTAATCCCTGTCCAGCGTCTATGCTTCATTGCATACTTCATGCATGTAACAACTCAGTAGACCACACAGTCCAGTCATCATATAATGAATGCCTCCTCTATCACTGTATACAGATAAGAAACTGTTCTATATTTGGGCTGACATTGAGGATGTGCCTATAAATATGTAGCCATAAACAGCTAGTTAGTAAAGTTGTAAAACTGTAAATCACAGCTGTCATAAACAGGATTGGCAAAGACTGCTCAAAACACCCAACGGACATAAATGCAAGACATCTGGAGAAAATATAGAAAACAGGCTACAATGATCAATGGTTAAAATCATTAGAATGTTCTGTTCTGCGGCAAACTTGTACAAATCAATGATTGTTACTACTTTTCTTAAAAGAAAGCACTTTCCTTAATAGATCTTTAGAAGATTAGAAAAGAGAAGATCTTTTCTGGTTAGTCTTTGGCTATTGAGTCTTGAAATGCTCTGTATTCCACGATTGTAGTAGACGTAGGGCAGACTAACTCAATTATATATGCTCCTTACAGCCTCATGAGTAGATATTTAAACACAGCGATGAATGTGACATGGTTCACCAGTAATGGGTGAGAAATAACATCTGCAGCTGCTAAAGTCAGCGTTTTTGTCTGTTTTATAGCACTGGCGTTAGAGGTAGTTTAGCAAAAATAAGTAGTGATTTTGATAATGGTCTTGATTAAAAGCAAAAAATGCTACATATATATATGACATATTTACTAAAATACAGCCGACAAAAGTACATTCTACAGACATAACAATAAGTATTCCTGTGTGATATACCACCAAAGAGGGTTACAAAAGAATGTCCAAAACCTGCTTCACAGCGCTGAGGTTGTAAGTTTGATTCCCGGATAGGACCTTATCTGTGTGGAGTTTGTGTGTTCTCCCTGTGTCTGTGTGGGATGCCTCTGGGTGCTCTGGTTTCCTCCCACATCCCAAAAACATGCTGATAGGTTAAATGGCAGCTTAATAAATTGTCCCTAGTGTATGTGTAAAGCTGGCCATACACTATAAAATAAATAGTTCCAATATAAGGATTTTTCAAGTATGCAGGGAGAATACTTTATTTTTGCATTTTGCACACAGATACTGACCAGCGTTACTGTTACACTGTTATTAGACTAGTACTAGGAAACATCATCTCTCACCTGTAATACTGATTGCAATTAATTACATTTGCCTCCCCTGCAATCAACATGGTTTTGCTTTTGAAAAATCTTCCGATTGGAACAAGTTGTCTTATATTGTATGGCCAGCTTAATTGTCCCAATGTATCAAATCCCCAATCTCCCTTAGAATGTAAGCTTTTGGGCAGGGCACCTCTTCCCTACACATTCTGTCTGTCTGTATTCCCCATTGTATGGCGCTGTGGACACTTTTTAGTGCCTAATAAATAAGCGTTAATAATAATAAAAGGCAGAAAAAATAATAGCATATTTATTACTATAAATTCATTTTTCACTTCTATGAACACAATAATTAAAAGACAAAGAAGATTCCACATTTGCGAGTGCTGAAATAAGTAACTGAATTCAGAGAGATTGCTCTGCTAAGCCAACATCATTCTGGGGTAGATGGAACATTGCAGCTCCAATGAACTGTGCATGAGTAGTCTACTGGAACGGTTTCAAATTGGCGCTATACCCACTGAGGAGTGGAATAATTCCAGCACGTCTGTTCCATATCTCCTCTGTGTCCAAATTTTAAGACTAAGTTCAGTGCAGTTGATATAAATCATTTGAGAGGTTTAAGCATCAGAAACAACTGTGCGAAATTGTAATAAGCCACAATGATACTGAAATGTGCTTTTTCTATGCTTACTGGAGGAGTGAGCCCTATATGCCTATAGACCAGAAGGCACACATTTAACAAGCTTTTATTAATCTATTATGTCTAGTGTGGTTGAACCAGACATTGACCCAACTAATAGCTCACTGAGCCACAAATAATTTTATACATAATCATCCAGATCAGATGAGGTATAATGTATGATGCTGACTTCAGAACTGCTTTTCAAAGACTTGCTCTGAATGTTTTAGTTGTAATTATAAATGTTCTGGAAGCTAAATGTCTTTCATTTAAAATACAAATGTTTAGCTGGCTCCAGAAGCATAATGTCTTTTTGGATTTTCCAGAAATATTTAACTGTTGTTTCACTGTCAGGTGCTTGAATAGTGGAGATGGTCTGGGGTCTCACCTACACAATCATTGTCCCCGATATACAATTCTAGACCACTGGGAATCATATCTTAAGACCATCATGGAATGTAATAATGAATTAGTCTGTTGAATTGGGTTTTTGTAAATCATAAAAATAACTGATGGCAAGATGCCGGGTCAGTGTCATAGTTTGTATGTTCATATGACCTATTCATACCTCCCAACAATTGCTGAGGAGAGAGCGGGACAGACATGTCCCTGTCTCAACCAAAACCCCGCCCAACTCTGCCCAGTCCCTCCCTTACACACACAAACCCTGCCTACCCATACCAAAGCCCCGCCTCTTTTTAGGCCCATGATCACTGCAAAACGGGACAAGCTGGTAGGAGGGAGGGACAGTGGGACAGTCCTCCAAAAGCGGGACTGTCCCGCTAAAATCATGACGGTTGTGGGTATGCCTATGTTTTTTCTTTATAAAAGTTTTTCTTAGTGTAGTGACATAATATGGGATGCAGTTTTTCCATACACAATATATATTATGTAATAATACTAAATATACTAAATATTATAATAATACTAAAATAATACAAAATATTATATTAAATATTAAATATAATTAAATATAATTAAATAGTATATTAAATATTAAAATAATACTAAATATTATAGAAACATGTCTGAGGGTCTATTTGTCCCCAAATGCCCTTCTTGGTACACTACAACCTTAGCTATCTTGTGACATACATAGCATCTGATATTACAATATAAATTTAAATATGTGGTATGTAATAATTTATGTGCATGATCATTGTCCTGCTCCATCATTATGCTTAGGGACAGTTCCAGGCAGGCTGACAGGAATTTGAGAAGGGGCATGAATATGGAGGAGAAGAGTATGGGCAGCATGGGTGTGAGTGAGTGAGCACAGGGGAGATGCTGAGTGGCAGTATATTGGCAGCAGGTGCTGGAAAAGAGGGGGGCTGAGAGTTGTGCCAATTGCTTCCTACACAGAAAACTGCAAAAGTCAAAATGATCTGCGCATGAGAAATATTTCTGTTGTGTTCTGCACATTTACACATTGGACCAGATCCAGACTGGAAACAAAGGCTTTTATTTACTAACTGACGATCACTTTGATTTCAGGCGATATTGTCCATTTTCACCTCTAATACTATTTTTTATGATTTTCCCCAGGTTTAACTTTCCAAACTTATTCAACTTTGGAGATCTCGTCCATTGTCCGCTTTCAAACATTGCTTTAATGTTCGGGTTTTTTTAAAGAGGGGCCCTGATAAAAGTTTAATAAAACTGAAACGTAAGCATGATCTAGTGGCCAGATCTATATTCATTTTTATTTAAAATCCTGTGAGTGCCGTCTATAAGCCTGTGTTCATATGTCCTTTTATGGAAGACTGGCACCAGGGTGACTACAGCTTTATAAGCCAAGGATGAGGAGTGCCATCCGTTGGTCTGATATATATATATATATATATATATATATATATATATATATATACAGACTTTACACATTACTGACTTACAACCTATTCACGAGTGGGAAAAACCATGTTGAATTGCAGGGGAGATAAATTTTATTAGCTGCAATCAGTATTACAGGTGAGAGATGATGTTTCCAGCACAAGTNAATCAGTATTACAGGTGAGAGATGATGTTTCCAGCACAAGTCTAATAACAGTGTAACAGTAACGCTGGTCAGTATCTGTGTGCAACATGCAACAATAAAGTATTCTCCCTGCATGCAAACACCAACATTCATTTTACCCCCCCTGCAATTCTACATCGTTTTGTCGTGAGTAAGTAAAGTCTGGTTCTGGTCCTATATCTGTAAAAGTAGATGCATAGGGCTCCATTTATTAAGCCCAAAAAGTATCGATTTCATATGACTGTTTTCAGACTGTATCATATGAAATCGAAGTGTTTGTCATTTACAAACCGATCTGAGGGAAAAATTAGTGATGCTCCCTGGCGTCTGGCGCATGCTCAGTATACCGATGGTGGGACTTTGAAAAAGTCCCAGCAATGATATACTGGGCATGCGCCGGGATCCAAGCAGTATCGCTGTCATTAGTGATCCCACAGCTCATCGAGGGACCTCACTGAACAGGTAAGTTTATGTAAATGCTGGCTGCGATGTTGTCAGGCGAGGTGCTGCGAGTCTGGACGAGTGTAATATCGCCCACAGCGATATTATTAGTAAATGGAGCCCATAGTTCTTGGCTGTATACACTCAACCTTCTGTACTTGCCTTAACATCCAGAGCTGCTGTTGTATAAATGTCTGAATCCCTATGGTGGCCTCCCATTATTCGTGTTCAGATTTATGGCCTGCAGGATACATTTGTTCTTTGTGTTCAGGGCTTTATTAGGCCCTGTGTTTGCAAAGCAATGCTTCTTGTGCACATTATAGTTGGAGAAAATGGATGATGTTAGTAGTGATCTTTACTAAATATATGCAACCTCATTTAAAGTTTTTGTGCCAGAGTTTTATGATTATACAACCTTGAATATTACTAAATATTATTGTCTGTCTGGGTTCAGCATAAGACTTTGGAGATAAGAAAAGTAGTTTTTAGAATATTAATACCATAGGATCACAAACTTCTCCAAGAAATGAAAGTGCGAAGTATAATGTAGCATAATATACATCATTTTCCTATATATCACTCATCATTCTGGCTAAATGAGAGCCGCTCATGAGTCATACCTCATCACTTACAACTTGTCAACCAGTGCTCACACTTCATAACTTATCTCCTAATCACCTCTCTCGACTCACTTTTCCCTCATAATTTAGCATTTGTCTCTTATCACTCACCATTCATTGCCCCTCACAACCCACACACAATGTATAATGTATTACACACATTTCTCATACTGTATAAAATGGCACTGGATCCTATTAAAGTTATATAGGATTTTGTGCATAACTAGTGCAATCGTGTACTGTATACACAAAGACATATGCACATTATTAATGTTTGGACTGATCAATGGTTATTTAGTTTAACTCACCAGAAAATGTGTTAACAAGCAATGCTATCAGTAACAATCTAGCCCATGTTTATAACCTATTAACATATGAAACAAAAACACATCCAAATGTTTATTTAAAGTGTAAAAATATATCATGATTATAAAATATATATTATATCAGGGTTTTCGACTTTTAGTTTCTTTTCCGGGAGAAACCATGAGCCAGAAGAATAGGGGTGGGATGGAGGGAGTTATTTATGGATATCATGCCCGGAGCTCCATCTTTGACTAACAAAATCCATGCATTTGCTATTACTGGGTGAGTGTGACATCATCAAGCCCCGCCTATTCATAGTATAATAATATCAGTTTTTTTAGTGTGGAAAAGGATTAAAATTATTATGCAAGTACATCTATATATACAAAAATGCATGTATGTTTGTTTGTGTGTATGTTCCAGCATAGCTCTGGAATACATGGACAATTTACAACAAACTTGTTACACATATGACTTACAATCTGGCAAAAAAATACTGTGGGGATAAGCCCCCCATGTTAAATCCATAGTTTATGCTTTCTGCACGACATGTTCATAAGACTGAGAAACCATTGGATGAACTGTAACTGAAGTCTCAGATTACTGCCTGTAGTAAATGCATGTAGCAATTTACACCAAACTTGGTACACAAATCACCCAAGAGGTTCTCAATGGTTATTTAAAGCTTTCTGATCCCAATACCTGTGTATAGTAAAAGAAATCACAACATAGTGCAGCTTAGTACAATAGTCACTTCGTACCAGAAATATCAGTCCATGACGCAGGTTTCAGCGATGTATCCTGTATATTGGGTAACAGGAAGAGAATACCCACAATGGTATAATATCTTTAAAATACAACTTTGTGAAATGAAGAGCGCCGCAACAGCAATCAATAGGACCAGCATGTTTTTTTTTTGTGTGATGATAAAGTGGGAGGGGGGCCCAAAGCATATTTTTGCACCTGGGCCCACAACTCTGCCTCTGGTTAACCCTGCTGGCATTTTAGTGCCAACACTCTAATTCAGTATTCAGGCCACTAGCGTTACATAATATACCCATCTGAAGTGAATCAGGCTTCCATTTCATAAGTGTGATTTGTATATTATGCTTTATTGATCTAAAATCAGATATAACACAGAGATTCAGCATGATAATTACAACATCTAGTATGAAGCCCCATAATACTATCAACATCCAACAAATACTATTTACTATTTACCTCACAGCAGAATTGGTAAAAGAATCAGCAAAACTTTAACGTGTGATGGAAACTTTGGGATCTCATACTTGTAAGAACATTATTTGTAACATTACTTAGATTGTACCTTTTATCTATTTATTAGAGTAATGATTTGTCTTTCTGCTGGTAACTATTTTCTTCTATTTTATCTATACGTTCTGCCTTCTATGAACTGATTATATTATACATGGCAACATTTATTATTAACAACACCATATAAAACATTTAATGAACATTAAATATCTCAGAGAAATATCTATATCCAGGTCATTACACTGTGGTTATAAAAAGAGATAACATGTAGTCTCTCTAATGACTGGCATTTCCCCTGGCTGAGAAGTCATGCAGACAACATTTGGAGCTGTATAATACTCTTGTGAAGACAGGCAGTATTTAATAACATAATAGCAGGTGTCAGACGTTTTGTATTAGTCATGGCTTTTTTAGAAAGTGTCTGTGTGGCTTATGAAGCAAAAATAAAACTGTGAACTAACAAATCCCACTGTGACGTTAGCCAGTAATGAAGTCCTTGTATCAGTAATAACTGCTGTCATCATTTCTGTGACTGTGGCATGAACTGTGACATTATGAGCAAAGAATTTACCTACCAAAGATATCTAACATGCTTCAAAATGGCACCAATTTGTTTAGATACATTGGACCTGATTTAGAGCTGCGACTATGCCAGCTAGATCCGATTTGAATCGTACGGATGCAGGCGCAAAGCGCGTGTCCGCATCCTTGCGACTGAGACTTTCCACACCCCTTTTCTCATTTACATATGCGCAGGTTACACCATGTTGTGCTTAGGAGGTCCAATATAACAATGTGGTACTCAGACGGATAAACCAATCTTTTAAGTATTAATTATTAATAATCTTAAAGCATATACTGAAATCAGATTAACTAGTGGATTGTTATAATCATTTAATTCAGAGTTATCTATTTTTTTGGAATGGATAAAAAAAGATTTGGGATTATTGATGTTTCTGGCATGGGGTTCTTGCTGTGTGTCGCTGATAGTTTAACACTATATGGACCTTTCTATCTATTGACTGAAAATAGAAAAAAAAGAAATTTATATTTGAGCAAAATCTGTAATCAGTTTTTATCATTAGTATTATTATTAGTCATTATTATCTGGGTGGATATTTCCAGGTGGATATTTTCACCAAACAAAACCATGTTGAATTTCAAGGGCATTCAAATTCACTTTATTCTCTGCATACATGAAGGATACTTCTTTATGGACCAGCTTTATGTTTATACTGTTATTGGGCAAGGAAATATCACCTCTCAACTCTAATTCTATTTGTCTCCACTTCCAATCAGCATAGTTTTGCCCGGGTGTTCATTTCTACCTGTTTTCTTCTTATTTTTACTGTATTTTTTCTCACGTCCTATACATAATAATGTGGTCGGAGAAGATCATTTGACAAAGAGTGTATTTAGTCTGGATTTAGCTGTTGTATTATTTGAACAGAACAATAAAGAACATAAGTCTAAACAGTGAAATAGTGACAAACTATAAAGACTAAACCCATACTAAAATATTACACAATACTACACATTTAGTTTTAAAATAACTCTAAAGTAAAAATGTAGTTCTGCTTTTAACGTGATTAGGTTAAGGAGATTAGGGCAGCATTCATTAAATCCAGATGGTTATTATGTAGGCTGCTAATAGTCATGCTGTGTGGGACTTAATAAAATAAATGTATTGCTATCCATTACAAAAAGGATCAGCATTTAGATTCCTGATCATTGGTCATGGGCTTTTTTTGGTGATTCTCAATGGGAGCAATTTCTTTTTTACATCCATCCGAGTTTAAATGTTGCCAAATATAAAATGTATTAATGTTTCTAGATTGTTATCTAGCAATAATACTGTTACATACTATTACACATTACATAATATTGTAGACCTTGTATATGGGTACGACCCTTTATGAACACCTTACTCAATCCTTAATTGTATGATCAGCATACCTCTTCTTCCCACCTAGCATACTCACAATGACAATGATTATCCAGATCCAATTGTCTTGTGAACACAGGGGCAGTAGCGGTATACAGCTTGCATAAATTAGCGACCAATCTTAATCCTGAATCGAGTCAATTGCCACCATATTATTTTTGCAAGACACCAGAATTTTAAGTTTAAAAAGTTTCGGCAAGCTAGCCAATAAAAAGTGATTTTGCAACTTTATTACACATTACTCGTGAAGTTGATACAAGAGGTGCTGACAATAGGGCCGGGTAGGAAATGCCATTCTCCTGAGCGCTTTCCATGCGAAAATTACTCATTAGATCTTTGTAATTACTCAAGTGTAAAAAGAAAGCACAAAAATGTGATATATTAATGTACACATGGATTGAAATGGAACACAGTATAATTAAGATTAATGATATGTACAAGGCTGCCAAGACTAATGAAGATTTACTCTCCCAATAACATTTTATAACAGAAAAGAGGCAAGGACTTGGCTTAATTGCTCAACATAAAGTATATGTTATTGTACTCATTCTAAAGCTGGCAGTTAATTATTAAGTTATTCTAAATAATTGTTTTTCAAGGTCCCATAAAAATGAGTGTAAAGGAATATGTATATAAAATGTTTAATGTGAAATACAGATAGATTGATTGATTTACCAAATTGTGGACAAGTGATATTGTATTACGGGGCATGTAGAGCAAAATATTGAACATATTTAAAGTATTTTCTCATTGGTGGGGGAGAAAATCCCATAATGCAATTCAAGTTGTATTGTTGAAGGCAGCAAATAGCATTAAGCATTATACATACCACCAAAGAATTCACAAGAAAGTACCCAGTATGAGTGTCATATACAATGTTGGGACCGTTAGTACAGGTGTGTGCATGTATGTGGGCTTGCTGTCAAGAGTATATTCCACGTAATATAAAGTCCTAATACCTGCTTTCTGTATAGAAGTTTTACACAATATCTAAGGCCAGATTCATATTTACACTCTAATGACTTACACTCTCATGGGCAAACCCATGTTGAATTGCAGGGGAGGTAAATTTAATTAGTTGCAATCAGTATTACAGGTGAGAGATGATGTTTCCTAGCACAAGTCTAATAACAGTGTAACAATAACACTGGTCAGTGCAAAATGCAACAATAAAGCATTCTCCCTGCATGCACATACTGACATTCATTTTATCTCCCCCTGCAGTTCCACATGGTTTTGCCCATGAGAGCGTAAGTCATGAGAGTGTAAGTCATGAGAGTGTAAATCTGAATCTGGCCCTAAATGTAAACGTCAAAATTTTTCCACCTATGACCTGGCTCCTGCATTGTCCAATGCAAAATAAAAATAATATTGTTTAGGGGTCATTTTAAATTGGCAAGGCAGGCATATGTGGTGGCAAATCAGAGTTAGGCTTAAATCATAAAGACTACATCTGCCATAAACTGCAAAACCGCAGGTAATCATCTGGCTGGGAATCCCTTGAAACGGCAAATTGAGTCATTCTTGATGTAATAAACAAAAGGTTGCAAGGCATTTAGATATTTTATACTATGATAAGCTGAGGGCATAGTAATACCATTTCCTTGACAGCCTGGAGGACAGTCTGGATGGACACTTCAATATGTGTTACTGATTTTGCTATAGCTCGTGCCCTTTGTGTCCACACTGCATTCATTTCTCCAATTTGAGAAAACAATATCAGATATTGGAGATAAAAGTATTTTGGAATGAAAGATAAAATTCCTGGGCTCATTTTGAATTATCATAAGAGTCTTAGAACTTAGATGTAATATCTTTGCAGCATCTCAGATGAAGAAGTAAAGCTTTATATAAGTTCGTTTTTCAAGATAAGACAGATATAGTGCTGTTTTTTATTAGCGAGGTATGTAATATCCTGTATTGATAGGAAACACCTTGATGTACGCTGATTCCAATCTATTATGGTACCACTAACATGTAAAGGCCAATATGTCTTACATTTTCAATACTTCCACCTTCATACACTGCAGAGTCTATTTAAACAGTGTTCTCCTATGTCGTAATAACATGAAAGATTAGTGTTTTTTTAATATACACTATGGATGTCCTGAGGCACCTTAATAATCATTTTAGGCAAATTTTAACATTTAATTTGAATAATTGAGGTTGTTGATACAACCATTTGCTCCTTAGTACTCTAGTACTTTTATTTAAGGTAAAATGCAAGTATTATTTATGAGATACTGCATTATGAGTTTGCAAAAAAACAAAAAACAATATTCATTGAAATGCTAAAATGAAACTGCAGAGAACAGTCTACACAACCTTAACAGATAGCTAGCCTGACCTAATGTGTATCCTTATAAACCATTTAATACAAGGCAGTGACTCAACAATCTATATCACTGACCATAGCGGTGAAAGCTAATTTTGTATGTTCTGAAGGCAAAGGGTTATGGGAATGCTGATTTCACCTTGTGTTGATTATGTTGATTTCAAATTTCCATTTTTTTATTTACACATTATATGTGAAATAAATATATTGTTCCCATTTTGTTGGTAGTTGGAGTTTTGTTGGAAGGTTAATTTCATTGATAACTTTTAATGCATTTGCATTGTCACTAGAAGACAAAGCTTAACCACCATTTCCACTGTACCCTGCAGTGTGCATTAAGTTGTGTTTGGGTGTGGATAACGTGGAGGTCTCCTATTATTTGCGTTCAGATGTGCGGTAAGCAGAATATGCGCTAACTTGCACTCACGTCTGGATCAGCCCCATAATCACCAGTGACTAAAAATCTACTCGTGTCGTTGGCACGGCTGTACATATAACTGTGTTTTGTTCAGACAAATCATTACTCTAGAAGCTAAAACTCATTCCATGTGTGTGGTTTTCTGTAATTTATCAACACAAGTGATGTGTTATGCTTAGATATTCTGAACAATAACACAATGTGGTTTAATTCTCCTCTGAACCACACAATTCATCTTAATAAAGGGTATACGTTTTATTGCTAAGACAACAACATTCTCAGTATAAAGGAAGAACTGTATGCATTTCAAGGACATATTGTTTAAAATAAACATCCAAAAGAAAAGAATTAAATGTCTCCCAGACAGAATTCATTTGCCATGTGCATGGTAACTAACTAAATGTTACTTCCTTCCTTAAAATCTATTTTTACACTTCTTGACAAGAAATTATAAAGTATTTAACAGAACGCAAGTCAAGGGTCCACTTGTGAGCTAGCTTAATAAAACCTTATACAGTAATTGCAAACTATGCACTAGCTAATAATAAAATAAAAATATTTCACTGTTTTCCTAATAATTATTAAAATATTTCTGCATTAAATGACCTGATTTATTGATTTGTAAAAGAAAATGTATATGCTTCTAATAGGATCAGATTTTAAGCTAAATTGAATGAATATGTGATATTTGTAGTCAATAAATAAATATTAGTAGAGCGTGTGTAGAGTGTGTGTGAGATAGACATATGACATATGAAGTCATGCACATCACACACTTCATCAAAGCGTGATATGTGACAGCCCGTTTCCAAAAAGTGTCAATCACAGATAATGTCATACTTTTGCTTTAGGTAAACCATCTTGTACAACACGTGTTACAGAAATAAGACAAGTCGTCCTGAAGAAGTGGAATAACGTAACGTACTGTTAAAACTCAATAAACGTTTGTTAAGACACCATGTTGCAGATGACGGGGTTAACATAAAGGTCACATACAGTAATATGTAATATCGGACTTCTGTAATACTTTAACTGGACCATGAGCAAATCCTTAGAAGTGAGGCATAATTCACAATACTGATGTTATATTTTAATTGAAAATAGAAAGATTTTGGAAGACTTGAAATAATATTTAAATTGTGGTTGTGTTTAATCAATTAATAAAAAAAAAATGTATAAAATGCCATTTACTCAAAAACACAAATCATATACACATAAAAATGAAAACAATTTTCTGCTTCATTGAGTGTGGTTATTTTATTTCTTGACTGACACTAGGTATTAGTGAAATATGTGGGAATTTCATGGAAGAGTAAATTGCAGGCTTTTGCCTTGCAATGCAGTGAAACAACGGCAGCATTGGGTTTCACAGATAGCACCACAGACAGCTATTAATGCCTAATCCAGTGTCACATTTCTGACCAGAACTGGCTAACTACTAACATAATTTGCTATCTTCTCTCTTGCAGTGTTTATCTATTGTTCAAAGCCAAGAAGGGGCTTATTTTAATAGTAGGTCAAGCCTCAGCCAAATGTGTAGAATTGAAGGCCACCATGGAAGAAAGACAGGATATTGTCTTTCCAACAGCAAGTGAAGTGCAGGCAGCTTTGGGCGGTATCCATTTCACTGTAATGCCAGTTTATGTTACAGCTCTATTCAAACATCTAATTGCCTTGTACTGCTGACATTTATAGACATAACCTGTTTCAAGTGAAAACATGATCTCTGAGGTCATCAGGTACTTTAAAGGCAAATACAATATGTGACCAATTATAAAAATGACATAAAGGAACTCCTTGGTTAGTTTGAATGAAACAGTGTCCACAAACACACTGCATGTTTATCATTTCCTTTCTTAAGTCTGTAATAGATTTATTTGGTATTTGGATCCAGATTAGGCATTGCTATATTATATGCTTAAGTATTGCTATTGGAAACATGTCACCAATTTTTTAGCTAATGTAATCAAGGATCTGTTTTGGCTATAGTTATTTTAATTAATTGTTCCCTGGTATAAACTTAAACTAAATATTAATAATAATTATAACCATCATCATCATCATCACCAACATATCTATTTTATTAACATAATATTAATTTTCAAGATTCACATTTCCCATCAATGTAGAGCATAAGTATAAAAATAATATATACTATCATTGATCTACGGATAACCCATAGAAAATATTCAGTGCCTGACAAATAGTTTGTTTACAAGACAATTACATACATAGGGTTAATCCAGACTTTTCATACTTTTATGCATTTTAGATGTATTGCAGTCACCACACCTGATAGAAATCCACCAGCTATTGCATATTAAATCAATATACTTTTGATTCTCTAGGAATTTTGGAAATATTGGAGCATCGCCAGGTGATCCGTAGGGGAACCAAGCATTATCTGACCAAAAACATGTGTATATGCTGCCAGGTGTGGAACACCCCTGGCTGGGTTAATGGGTTAATAGTTCAAATGTTCTGAAAAGGAAGAAACTGTTTCAATCTGATTCAAACTGATTCAAAGTTGAGTATAGATACAGATTTATATGGAAGTTTTCTGATGGATAAAAGATATTGCAGTCGTGGTACAAGCCCATTTTGGAGCCAGAAAAGACCATTCCAGATTCTACTCCATTCAGATTGCAATGTTGACTCTGGAATTTCCTGGTATTTCGGTGAAACTTCTGGGTCAACGCCGTTCACACTGAACACAGGTAGAGCATTGATATAAACTGTCAATCAACAGCATAGGAGCTGTGATTGGCTTTCTTTTGTGATTGTCTGTTAGACAACAATTATGTTGTTTACACAGCCAATCAACTCTACAGTGAAATACTCAGACTGAAAAACCTGCCTAGGCACTTCAGACTGAAGGTGACCTGGGAATTATCAGGGAATTACCCTTTTGTTTAATAGCCTAAAAGGCACAGTATGGGACATATGATGTATGCTAACAGGATTTGAAATATATATATGTCTACCAGTATCGACTGTTGGGCCTAAATCTACTAAACTGCAGGATTGAAAAAGTGGGGATGTTGCCCATAGCAACCAGTCAGATTTACATTCTCTGGTATGCAATATAAAACTGAGAGCTTGATTATGATTGGTTGTTATTGGAAACACCTCATTTTTCCAACTCCGCAGTTTAGTAAATTTAGGCCTTAGGCTTTTGTGAATGCAGTGGATTCCATTTTTCATTGCCCGCTGGAATTATTTTAGTCATTCCAGTGGGCAAAATACATTTATCCTCAGATGGCGTTCTTTAATCTTGGCACAGTGTGTTAAATATAATTATAAGCAATAGTTATTGGCAGGGCTGCCATCATGGGGGGACAGCCTGTCCTATTGTCCTGGGCGTGGCCACCCCCCCACCGCCTGGCAGGGGCCCGGCGCCCAATACTGGTTGGCGTCCAAGTGAGTTTAAATAGGCTCGACAGCCTCCCGCGCTGGCGTTTTGACGTTGTGACTTCACACGTCAAAGCGTCCTGGTGTCACGTGAGGGGCGTGGGACGTAACGTGGGGGGCCTGGGTGATCATGGCAGCGGCCCTGGTTATTGGTAACCATGGCGATGGATGATTAGTAAGTGCTATTCTCTGACAATTCTGCAAATACAGTCTGTTTTCATGTGAAATAGAGCCCTTTATTCTTGTGTGCATTTGTAAGTGGTTAAAAAGTGAATGCTCATATGTTAAAATAGTGCAGAATAGGATCCTTGTAATTCTTTTAATATTATCCAGCCCTTAAGTATATGTGCCACAAACTTTCTCCACTCTAATATTACTGCACTAAAGTATCTGCACAAATATACATGAGGTGGGAGGAGAAGGACTGCTCTGGCAGCTCTGACAGCTGAGGTAAGCGTGCCTGATGTTTACAGTGGCGCAAGTTAACCTGCCAGTAAAGTTCTGGCACAATTATTTGATCAACACTCCTCTGGAGGAGAGAACAGGGATAGAACAGAGAAGAGAGCATGGACAGACTGGAGAAGAAGAGAAGAGAGAGTTCAGCAACCATACAGCTATTTTTATACCATCATTTATTAAATCCCAAATAGAATAGAGTATTATTATTAATAACGCTTATTTATTAGGCGCTACAAAGTATCCGCAGCGCCGTACAATGGGGAATACAGACAGACAGAATGGGTGGGGAAGGGGAGCCCTGCCCGCAAGCTTACATTCTAAGGGAGATTAGGGATTTGATACATAGGGGTAATTACACATACACTAGGGACAATTTTTAGACAGCTGCCAATTAACCTGCCGGTATGTTTTTGGGATGTGGGAGGAAACCGGAGCATACAAACTCCACACAGGTAAGGTTCTGTCCGGGAATCGAACTTACAACCTCAGAGCTGTGAAGCAGGAACGCTAACCGTTGCGCCATCCGTGCTGCCTGGAGTACATCAACATCATCAAGTGTTATCCAAAAATCAGACCTATTCTCAAGATTCAGATCAAATACATAAAAGGTAAAAAAACATGTAAAATCTGTAAAAAGTGTTATTCTAGGATGTAATATGCTGTTTATAAAACTTTGAGTTTTTATGACGTTCCATCAAACTCCACAAAAGGTGTTTTATGAACAGGTGGTCGCAACAAACAGATAGCTGGACAATGATACATTAAATTAGGTCCAACATTGTACCCATGGTACTAAATTTAAGCAGGGAGATTGCAGGGAGATTAAAAAGTGGGCATGTTGCCCATAGCAACCAATAAGATTAAAGCTCACATTCTCTATTATGTAAATTGAAACTGAGAGCTTGAATCTGATTGGTTGCTTTGGGCAACATCCCTGCTTTTCAATCTCTCTGCAATCTCCCTGTTTATTAAATTTAGATCCTGGAGAGTGATTGTGAGATTCCAGTTGGTAGAAATACAGTAGCCGTAACACAATATTTGTATAGACTGTAAAAAAGGAATGTCCATTTGCGTGTCAATCATGTTAGGAGGGGATGGGTTAAAATTTGTTCCAGCATGGATAGATGCACAACAAAACCCATCCACAATTATTTTTTTTTTATTGAATAAATGTACAGTGCTGGTTTCTCTATTCAGACTGTGACTGACATCAATATGTATGTAGTTAGACATGGCGGGTGGGGGTAACCATTTACATTTTGCAGTATGGACTAGCCTAAGCCCTTGTTGTACATATCTTATTCCGTATGACCATTCTGCATAGGGAATATGAGTATGAGGAGCTGAGGTTTCTTAAGTTACCTTAAGAGCAAGGGGTGTACTAGGAGGGTGCACTATACTCTTGCCTGCAGAAATTAAGACCGCTTTGTCCTCAGTCTGGATCCACTCCTAATTTATTTATTTATATAAAGAAAGATATTACCTTCTTTAAAGGAAAATTCTAGCTCATGTCTAGAAGTTATAGCAGCTATCTTGTGGTTACTAAATGTCCCGGTAACATTTGTGTTGTTAATTTGTTTCCATAAACCTACATAAGACTCAGCTGATGGATATGTCTGTTATAAAAATGTGCCACGCATTGAGATCCGCTATTAGATACAACAATAAGTAGTTTAATACACAACGGACATATTTAAGATGTTAGTAAAATTGTTCTGTTAAGCCATGAATATAATATTTGATTGAAGTAGGCAGGTGTAAGTATGTCCAGTTCTTTATTACGTTGCCTTTGAACTTTTCAAACATCCTTATATCAATGGTATTAACAAAGCAACTATCTTTTGAGGCCATACTGAAAGAATATCTGTTTGTCCTTGGGAATTGTCACATAGAATGCAAGCTGACATACTGCATGTTATCCAGATGCATATACGAATGGAGCCAAAGGTCTGTGATAGTGTTCTCCTCACAAAGTACACTGTACACTGTAGTACTTATCAACTAATCATGAAAATAATGAGAGAATAAAAGTATTCTAGGTGTTAAAACAAAATAAATATTGAGAACTTCCAAAAATTTTTTTACTAATTTTTATATTTTTTATATATCTAAATGAAATATATGTTTATTTCATACAAATCTTTATCAAAACCAATTGATTTAGATTGTATTGTTTTATTAAATTAACATGTCTACTTAGAGATGACTTTTTAATTTAAATAATTATCCTTCAGTATGATAATAATACTGTAATATTTAGCAATTATCCTCAGCGATATAAAGAATATATGCCAGTATAATATATGCCAGTTCTTCATTTCACAGTCACTACAACCAGTTTTGGTCCATCAACACTTTCTGGGAATAGCTTAACAATAACAATAATGGTTTCCTTCCACTCTCCAAAACATACCCGTAGATTAATTGGCAGATAAATTGTCCCTATGTATGAATATGTGTCTGTATCAAATTCCCAATCTACTTTGAAATTTTGTTGACTTATAACGTAGGTCGCACTACATGTTGTATCACCAGAGTAAAATTACTCTTACTTGCATTTTAAAAAAAGTAATTCTAGCCAAATAGGAGAAAATCTTTTTTTTGGGGATTAATATGAACCTTATAAAGTGGTCTTAATTTGCAATTAAATAATATATACCCCCAATTAGTCCTCATTTTGTAACCCTGTGTGCTCCTCCAGTCTTCCTTTCTCCCATGTGCCCCTCAAGTACGCCTTTCGTGTGACCTTATAGGCATATAAATCAGCAATCAAAAAAATCCCCTTCCAATAAATAAATTCAAGCTTGAAAACAGAACCAATAATGTGTCCAGAAATGTAGCTTCTCTAATACTACATAAGCTTTATCTATATATATTCCCCTCCATGCCTAGCTCTATATAGGCCACACAGGGCCGGTGCTAAGTGTGCGGGCGCCCTAGGCAGACCTAACACTGCGCCTCCTGCCAGCTAATGGCGAAGCAGCATGACATCATCACGTCACTCCAGTACCTGGTGTCATCATGTCATGTCAATTTAAAAACACCAAGGAGGGCGGTGGAGTGGTGCTGTTCACCCTGTTCTCCCTTTTTTAAATTATTGTGGGGAATTTTTTATTTACATTTTTTTTCGCCTGAGGCCATGTATGTATTACACAGATACTTTTACATATTTAAATAAAGGCATAGAACAAAAACTATATGTGCTTAAAAACTTTTTTATTTAAATATGTAAAATGATATATGTAATATAAATATGTGGCCTATATACAAATACTTATGTTAGATATGTATGTGTGGTATGGAATTAAATCTGTAAGATAAGGACTGAGGCCATTCCATACTGTAAAAATGACTCACACACATCTCTGGACTTAATAGCTGCAAAGATAAGTTAAATCCCATTTTCAATGCCTTGAGAGCAACTAAAGCTGGCCATCCACTACGACGATTGTCATTCATTCAAATCTGGTTCCAATGGATGGTGACTATTTTTGCAGTTCAAAACCATAATAATTTCTAAATTTGTTCTTAACGATAATTTTATAATTTGAAATTCTCGATTGATTATCATTTAGGGGTATGATATCTTGTAGTGTGTGGGCATTTCAGATATTGTTAATGATTTTTGGGTATTTCTATCACACCCCGTTTTGTGCATGACTATATGGTGGGCCCAAAAATGAGTACTTTCTGTTAGAAAAAAAAATAAGACTGCCTACTATTTTAAAATATGAGTGAACGCTTATCACTGAAAATCACACTAAAACGAGTTGTAGTAGTGGATGGCCAGCTTAAATGTCCAACTTTAACTTTAATGCATGGATCTCTTAAATTTCCACTCACTTTAATTAGCATGACTAACCACGCCTATAATGCAGGTATTAGGCCTGCCTCTATAGACAAATTTTTTTGATAGTAACTTTTGCCACATGCATCAGCAGATTACACATACAAAATGCGCAACATAAAGTTATTTATGTTAGGATCTGTTTATGTTAGGTATTGTTATTAACTCTGGATCTGGCCTTATATTTTTAAGTCATCATTTCAAACCATTGTTCCTTATTTACATTGTATGCCACATCAATGGCTTTAATTTAGCACAGAAAATACATTTAAGTTTATTCAAAATTGTTGCTTTCTAGTTTTGCTGTTCTGGGGAATAAAAGTAATTATATTTATATAGTGCATTTGAGTTGACTTATTAAGTTAAGGTCTACTGTGTCTCACCATTATTAGGCATCTTAATGGGATACAAACAAAATGTTATTCTGTTATACAAATGAACACGTAAATTAAATACATGTGTCTTGACAAACAAAACACAATAGTGTCATTATTGTTATGTGTAAAATAATTGAGTCAATATGAGATGCTAATAAATCAACATTGCCAAATACTGCTTTTTGAAATAAAATATTGAATAAACATTAACTAGTTAAATGTGCCGTGTTACAATGTACACCAAACAAATACAGTATGATTTACCACATTTTAAATGCAAACATACTGTAGGAGGACAACAATGACTATCTCATATCTATCTATCTCATACTTATTCTATCTATCTATCTATCTATCTATCTATCTATCTATCTATCTATCTATCTATCTATCTCTCATATTTCTCTGTCTATCTGTCTGTCTGTCTGTCTATCTATCTATCTATCTAATATTTATCTGTTTGTCTGTCTGTCTGTCTATCTATCTATCTAAGGAAATGTGCGTAGTAGTGTGTATTAGACAGTTCTATGTTTATCTATGCATAACAAGAGAAGTTAAGTAACATAAATCTATTTGCAAGGAGGAAATTCATTTGAGTATAACAAGAGAGCAATCATTATTGATTTGCAAGCAATAGCAAAAGCTTTAGGGAATGACACAATTATAAGCAGAAATTCTAATAATAATAACTACGGCTGTTATATATAATAAAATGTGTTGCATTGAGTGAGTTCTAGAGTTGGATTAATGTTCAGTAATTTTATTCTGATTATGCTGTATTATATTGTCACTGTACAGGAATAGTATTTTATTACTGGTTGAAGTACAATTATCACTTACAAATTTCTATATAGCAGTGTGTGATTTGCACTCAATGGTGAAATCTGCTAGTGATATCTGTGACATTCCCTATAGGTTCTGGAATGCCATTACATCAAAAATGGTTGCCAAGTGAAGGACTACTAGCTGTTTAATTAAATACTATTTACTAATATAAAACACTCCTGAAGAGCCCTCTATAATTTTTACTACTCGCCCAATCCACAGCTACCTCTGGAATATAAATATGTCCCATTTCAATAAGATTACAAAATTATGGTAGATATTTCAACCTGGCTCTTCATATGTTTTTATCATTCTAATGTAAGAATTACCACATCTTGTATCATATTTAAATCCAATTCAAACAAATACATTTGAAGCTCTGGATTAGTATGCCAGTAGGACAGGTTGTACACAAATACATTACAGTCAGACTCAATGCAGAAATATTCCCCTTTGCCAGCGACCCAAATACATGTGCAGGTATAATGTGGTGCATAATGAAAAGAGTTATGCTTCATGCAAGCTCCATAAAGTTCATTGTGATTGATTTGGTCTTTCCACCCAAAGAGAATGCAATGCTATCTGTCACATACAAATTCTAGCATTATCTCAATGGTATTTTAATTCATTGTACTTTTAAATTCACCAACAGCTCTGTAAGTTTCAGCACTGAAGAGAGAAATGGATATTAAGGCAATGACCAGAGACAGCTGGGTGATCTGGATGATCCTAAACCATGAAATTGTGTATACTATCCATTGTAGGGGTCAACAGAAGACCACTCGTATCCAGGAGTAGCCACTACAAAGTCTTTATTTTCAATACCACAGGGCATATATTTAGTATGGGGGGTATATTTACTAAGCGGTGAGATTGCAGTGAGATTGGAAAGTGGTGATGTTTGTTGTCCATAGCAACCAATCAGATTCAAGTTTTAAGTTTAATTTTACACACAGGAGAATGTGAACGCAAATCTGATTTTCTATTGCTATGGGCAACATCCCCACTTTTCAATCTCACTGTAGTCTGACAGTTTAGTAAATATACCCCGATAGTGCAAGCTATATTTCAAACTGACATAAATGAAACATTGTAAAACTAATGCAAAAAGTACTAAAGGTTGAAATTCTGCTTCAGTTTAGTAAATGGACACACATCACTTCCAAAACAGAAACAAAAGCACAGACAATGTAAAAGTTGATACTCAACATTACAGGCATCGCTGAATTATACCTTAACCAAAGTAAATAAACCACCGTCTCTTGTTCTCTTTTAATTATTGCATAGGAGATTTTCATAGCGTGTTACAAAACTGAAAGGTCAACAACCCATGCTATTCTACTCATGCTTGCGTTTCGCAAAGGATAAAAACATCTATCCAATTCTCTTTAAGTAAATCAAGATGCTGCTTGTAGCGAGTAAATAAAAATTGCACATATTGAAATGAAATTTCCAGGAGAGTGCGGTAACATAAAAAAATACATTACTTTAAATATTGTTTTGAAAGTGTTGAATTCAATATCATCCATTCACCTTGGGGACTTTTGCAGCAATTCATTTTTGTCTTTATAACAGAAATTTAGCAGGATTAAGATATGCACGGGCAAAGGCACAATAGTGTATGCTTTGCCAACCCTAAATTGGTGCCAAGGGATAAACCATGTGTTTATATTAAACAAATGTCAATGTGCATTAAACCACAGTATAACAAGTGATTGATTTGAGCACTTGAGCATTTTCAACTAGTTGCATTCATGCTGGGTGGTTCTCTACAAAGCATTTATGGGCATTTTCAGTGATTTTTAATCTAATATAGTTAGCATATTATTAGCATTACCTTGTATATAAAGATGTCATATGGAATGTGAATAGAAATGTATCCTACCCAATAAAAGCAAAACGAATGAACCTGGCTTATATATACATACACATTCTATAAATGTACTATATATACATACTTTGCCGTACTAGAATATCAGCGTAGAACTCTTTCTTGGCAAATCCACTAAAATATGTATGATGTCAAATGTTCAAAAGTAACATTTTGAGACACTCCCCATTTACAGGGAATTATTTCAGTGTATAGACAATTTTGATTGAAATGGCCAATTGATTTCAGAGTTGCCGACTCTCTCGAAAATTCCATTAAACTTCCATTCCTAATTTCAGGCCATTCTCCTGGTAAACAACAGGGAAATGAGTAAGAATCAAAGTAGAGTCCTTCAAATGAGGTCATAATTTTTATAGTTCAAAAGTTCAACATCAGTATTTAAGATATAGCTATTGCATAGGTAATTAGAGCAATATTGTTGAAATAGTTCACATATCACCTTTTGTTCCTAAACTTTAGTCCCAGGATGCCATTCACTTGGTATCCGGGGAGAGCTGGCAAATCTAATGTAAATCACTGCCTCAGCCCCTAACATTATTATGAGTGGGATGGGCTTGATGAAGTCATGGCCACCCATTCATAGTAAAAGTATGTTTTTCCTTTCGTGGTGGGGCAAATCACGCCCTCCTCCCCACCCTATGCTGTCGGCTTTTGTTTCTCCCTGAAGGGAAATACTAAAAGTTGGCAACCCTGAGCTAGTTGAGAGAGGATAGTGAATCTAGGATTCAATCTAGTTGTCATCAGCATCAACACTACAGCTCAGTTTAAGCAAGAATGATATATACTCTGCATGGGTTCAGGAGCTCAACAGTTCTGATAATTTACTAGAAACTAAAGGGGGTCAGTGCTATACCAAGTGTATACCAAGTGTGTAGTAATCTGACACTCCTTCCTCATTCAGATCTATCTGCAGTCCTTGTCAACAACCCTGCCAGCCTAAGTTCGCCTTATGGCTGCGCTGGCCCTGGTCCTTGTCACACTCCTATGGGTCTGGCTAGGATTGCACTGTTGGCATGTGTTGGTCACAAATTTCTATTTCTTATAGATGGGCACCAACCATTTAATCTGTAAATGAGCTTGAATTGTTCTTTAAATATTTGCTACTGACTTATTTGCCACTGTTTGTACATATGGGGGGGAAATTCAGTAACTGACGAATCTTCTTTGAAAGTTCGTTTCGTCAGTGGCTGACGAAAATTCGTCGAAAATTCGTCAAATGTGTATTCACTAAGTGACGAATGTGTATTTTTT
>JABWIB010002223.1:27723-48418 GCA_016617825.1 Platyplectrum ornatum | reverse complement strand
AGAAGAGCTATTATAACAATGTATTTATCTCAGAAGAACTATATTCGCATGTATTTATCTTAGAAGAGCTATTATAACAATGTATTTATCTCAGAAGAGCTATTATGTTATTATTATTATGTTATTAGCTCAGCACTACCCCGATCCTTCCAGGCACTGTACATGCATACCTCCCAACATTGTAAAAGCAGAAGATGGGACAAATGAGCCCCACCCATGATGTAACACAAGCGCCACCCCTTCTCTGTGTCATCAGGGCAAAATAAAATATATATTTTCCTGCCAATTTTGTTCCCTTCTCTGGACAAACTACAGGGTGGGTTGGTTACATTAGTTATTTCATGAAAAGATGATATGATCTGTTGCAGATAATTGTTTTCATTTTGTAAACTGTAGTAACACCAAAAAATAATGAAACAAATGCAGCAAATAAAACTCTAAATGATAAAAATCTAGTTTCTCTTACATTGTAAATGCAAGTCGTATAATGAAAAATGTGTCTATAGAATCTACACCAACCCATCATCTGTGTAATGCTCGCCATACATCTGTGAGATATCGGATTTGATGGTGCAATGTGCGCTCCCATATCGCATCGCTTGCCTGCTACAGGTAATGCTGGCAATACACCAGTGAGACCAAGATTTCATTTGCCATGTTAGATTAGAAGTAATACTGCTTTAAGACGCATGGTTATAGCAGCATGTGAAAACATCCAGCTACTATTAATATGTGACTCATTAACACAGCTTAGAATAATGGCTTGCCTGACACTAGCTCACTGCAATAGTGCTGACTACAAACAGAAGTAAGGAGTACCAGAAGTATAAGAAGTCTGTAGCTGCAAAGGTAGAATATAACAGAGTAAATGCACATTGTGGCTACTGCAGTCACATAGGTTTAACATAGATAAATGTAAAGTTATACATTGAAAAATAAAAAAACAAGCATGTAATATAACAAGCGAAAAAGAAAATCTTTAATACAGAAGGATTTGGGAGTGCTTGTAGACAAGTGCCGACTTTTGATTTCTCCTGCTCGGTAAAAGCCTTTATTATGGGTGGGCGGGACTTAACATAATCAAGTCTGGTCCTGCATAGTAATGATCAGGGCTAAAGGTAGAGATCAGCGTCGGGCTGGCCCACCAGAGAACAGGAGAATCCTACCATTATTTCTTTATAAGTGAGGGTGGGCCCCAAGAATGATTTTCTCTGGTGAGCCCAAGGTACCCCAGTCCGACACTGGTAGAGATTTTCATTGAATCACTGCACATCTCCTGAGACCTGGTATGAAGGCAGACTCTCCCAGAATACAGAGAGAAATACCCGAAATCCAGCAGTCCCAACACACTTGGGCCTAAATTTACTAAGTAGGGAGTTGGCAGGGAGTTTTAACCTTTCTGACTTTCCTGATACCTGTCAAGTAAATGTTGTCTATCTCTATTTTGCCACAATTCCATTAGAAAAGTGTATGCAAGGTAATGGTCATTAAACTAAAAAGTGGATTCATCTGGATCAACTTCAGTGATTCAATTGATGGACCGGTGTATGTAAATGCATGGTAAAACATTATTATGCCAACTGAAACAATGGTTTTACAAACTCTATTTAATTCAGTAATCAAAAGATTTTTCAGTCAGTTACATCTTTATTTTATAGTATTCTTTCCAAGTCCCTCAGACCTCTCCATCTTCTCCACCCTTTTCCATAGTTCAAGCACTGCGCCCCTTCTATACAAAACCGTTCCTTGTCCATGTCACTGCTTTCATCTCTGACTTTTATTTCTCATTAAAATTAACTTTCTTTTTAAAGGTTAACTCAGGGGCAGCAATGAAAACAAAAGCCCCAGGTCTGCAGATCCAGCTGAATCCAGACATCATCTTTTCATTCACATACCACAAATTCCCTGAGACTTGATAATTCCCAAAGGGAGTCTGGGAAAAATAACCTAAACAGTAAAGGAATCTTTATAGAATTGTTCCATGGTGTTTTATTAGATTCCTGATTACTACCAGAGATCATAACATATAAGGTATATTCAACACTAACAGTTACAGTGGGTTCCAAGAACTTAGTATAATTGTTTCATATAATTAATCTGGAAAGGGAATATGGCAACTGTGTGGTGTATTTTTTTTTTATTAGCCATATCCAAACCTCTGTTCATATTTCGTACCCACGTAGGTCTTGCATACTGCATGGAGAAGGGAATTTGAGGGGGGGATCACTTAGCTACTCACACTTGCTCAGTGTTTATTGACATTATTGATTTCATTGTAGTACTCATAATATTTAGATGAAATCAGTATAGAATGACAACAAACGGCCTACATAAACCTTGACTCTCACTTTTGACCCCACTGTCTTCGAGAGTAATTGACAATTCAGGGTCTAGTGACCATGAAAACATGTTAACATCTCTAATTCATTACTTGATGAACCACTAATGCAGACCATTACAATAAATGATAACACTTTCCCACTTGACAAACATTGTCCCATTTTTTTTTGCAGAAGAACATGAGATCAATAGCAGTGACTTATACAAACCCCTTTACATATAGTCCAGTAGAATTTTTATATTACTATTCACAACTAACAAGTATAGTAAATTGAGGGAAATGCTAGCATCTATGGAAATAACACCTCCCCACAGCCTAAAACCTAACGTTCTATCACCCTATCTCTCCCTACACCCTAACCTTCCTCTTCTATGATCTGCTTCCTCCCCACAGTCTACAATCCATCGCCTCCCCATAGCGATTGTTCAAATTAATAAATTAAGGTAAGTGGCTGAAAAAGGAATATTTTCGAAATACAGAAAGCTGAAATTTAGCCGTCGGCTGTGTGTATTCCAAAAATATACAGTGTACCAGGAAACACATTTATCACAATCTCATTTTTTTAAACGTTGTTACAATATAATATTATAATGTCTACAAATAGGGTAATGCTAATTGAGTATGATCTCTATATCATCATTCATAATATCTTGGGCAGATCCGTGCATCCGCTGACTGTACGAGTCCACCCAAACTTAGCCCCAGTTCTTTCATTTAAATCTTCGCCTGCCCGCCTAATTTAGATATGCGGGGGTGGGGAAGGGGGGGGTTAGAAGAACCGGCCCAGCAGACGGAAGTTCTAGCAATGTTCTAGAAACAATGTTTTGTGCACTAGGAATTATGCCCGTAAGTGCATTGACAGTATATTTGGCCAACTTCCGCACTCTGAGCGCAGAGATTGGGCTGTGGACAGGATTCTGGATCCCATCCTATGTTACTGCAAGAGATAAGTTTATATGCTGTTTACATTTGAATTATGCATAGGAACATCGTGTAATGCCTCAGATTGAAAAAGCACCTGATATTTATACACAGTCAGTCAGCTAATCTCACTAAAGAAAACCCTTCCGCTTTCCTCCCCCTTCTGCCAGGATTATGGCTGCCAGCAGGAGAGGTGAGTGGTGCTACCTTTTTCTCTGTTTCTCCGCCACCTTCTGCTGGTAGCAATAATCGCAGTAGTCGCTACCATGAGTAATATGAGGTTTTGTATATTATGTGAACGGTTTCTTTATTTCTCAAACTAGCTCAAAAAGTGTTCAAAAAGCAAAAGAGGATGCGGTGGCCAAATCACTCTTCTTCAGATTCTGATAAATTGCTATGGGCAATGACTCCATACATTTCCAAATGCATCCAGGCTCCTACATGTTTGCTCCATGTTTGCTAAACATATGTCCTCTTCTGTATATCAGTCGGTGGCTTTAGTTAGTTAGCTGCTGTCACATTAACAATTCTTTACATAGTGCATTACATTTTTCAGCTGCAATGTTGTATTCCCGGCAGTAAGGTATAATCATTAGCCAGCTTAATGTCTGATCTGCACTGAGAAATATGCGTAACAAAGTGGAACTCTCCCACTGCTTCTGACTCAGTCCCCAATATCTGCAAATCCCTAACAGAAGGATGTGTGGACTTTGAAATGTGCCAGTCTCCACAATAAGGGATTAACCCTTTAAACCACAGTTGTTACCGGACTAAATAGTGCCTAGCATGACTACAATACAGACTAAACCATTGTGATATTATAACATTATAATAATAAAGCAGAAAGAAAATAATGTTAGCGTTTCTATACAAATTAAACATTTGCAATAAAATACAAAATCCATAACGCAGCTTTAGGTCATATTTATACATCTGTATCTATATGTGTAGTTAGGTGGTTACCTTGTGGCTATGCGAAGTTTTCCAGAATTATGTGAAGTAGCAGGTTTAGAATTAGAAGAGGAAAAGGGGGTCAGGAAAAATGTCCACTAAGTTCAAAAGGATGATGCTCCAAGAGTTAAATACAAAAAGCTCAAAAAGAACCATAAAAATGAGGGAATGCAGGGAAACGCAGATGCCAGCTCAGACGGTGACCCTGTCGAGCTGTTGTCACTGAATGTTTAGACCAGAGGTGAACAGTAACAAGTCCTTGAGAGATGAAGCCACACCTATGCAAGAGCTTCCACCAATCACCCGCACGGCTCGCTAGCTGTATGGAAAGTCAAGGTGGCAAGTATGAAGGCCATTAGTATAGTATGTCTATGGCTAGACATGTGACAGGCAGATGTTACAATCAGCAACAATCTCTGAGAACTGAAACGATTTCCTTAATTGTTACAAGGAAAACACAAACATTACAGATGACATAACTGAAAATGCTTAGCGGCTGCGTGATATTTTCCTGAGCAATCTATTTTCATCCATGTATATATGTATGTTTGTCATTTCTATGTAGTGTGCAAATGTTACCTCTATCCCTACCTCGTTTCCATCCATGCTCGCTCTGAAAGGGCAGCACTGTGCACACATTTCAGAGCATTTGGTAAAGTGACAAAGTGATTTCAAAATTTATTTCTGGACTGTATTTTTTCAAATGAAAAATGCGAAAATATCACCATTTTCAATATGTTACAATTTCTGCTTGTAACACAATAATCACACCACATAAATGAGTTAGTAAATATTAACTACCATATCACTTTCTGCTGTCATCATTTTTAAATCCACCTTTTACTTTTGTAGGGCGGTAGGCGCCTCATAAACTTAGTAGCAATTTTTCACAATTTTAAGAAAATGTGAAAGTTTCAAAAATTTAGGGGCCAGTCCAGGTTGGATGTGACTCTGAGGGGCCTGCGTGATAGACACCCCCAAAAATGACCCCATTTAGAAAACAGCACTTTTAACAGTTTGTTAACCCTTTAGTTGTTTAAAAAGAATTAAAGCAAAACGAGGGTAACATTTAAAAATTTCCTTTTTTGTTGATCCATTTTATTCTGGCCTGATGTTTATTCTGGTTTTCTATTATGATATATATTTTTGTATATAATCACTCTTGGGATGTGATTGTACAGTAGGTGACTGTAATATTTACTCACATATGCCCAAATTGTATTTACAAAGTTCATTAAGCCAGGTTTGTGCAAATCCAATGTTATAAGAATTCTTATTCTTCCCACAATTAAGTTTGGTGTATGCATAGTAACCTAATGATTTTAAGTAAACTTTTACACTATTATTCAACAATAAATAATTTAATTCAGGACTGACATCTTTTGGTTTCTCCCTCCTGGGAGTATTTATCTACACACGTATGTATGATATAGTGAGATAGTAATGTTTCACGCTGAGAGGGAGGGAGAAGCAGAAGACTGAATGGTCTCACTTATACTAGGAAAGAGAAGTAGAGAGGCACATAATAGGGGCTAGATATTATTTTGTAAGACACTATTCATATTGTAATACTGTAATATTAAACCCCATAGCTCGAACATCTGTCCAATGTCTTTCACACAGCTGTCCCACACCCTATCCAACATTCTTAGCATCTAAACAGATGCATTAACTCACATAAAACACATACAACATGTTCTAATGCAGAAACTATGATGTTTGGGGTGTCTATGTGGAGAGTATGCCAGAGAATGGACTTCTGAGAAAGGCATGAAGTTAAGGGTGATATGAAGTAAGCGCCTCCTAGTGTTAGCAGGGGTAAATGTTTCTTCTGCAAATGATGTCTGCCTTTTCTCGTGAACAACTCATTTTAAATAGATATTATGGTGCTCCTAAATATATTCTTATTATTAAATTTGTCTGGAGTTATTAACATAATGTCACAACATGACTGAGTTTCAGGTAAGAATGTCAAAGAAATACGTTAAAAAGGTGTGTGTAGTTTATCACATCATGGTGTTGGGTACATTGACTTGTTTCTACAGTGTAATTAAACGCCATAATTATAATTAATGCCTTTTCATTTTACAGTTAAAAACTATTCTTACATGTATAAACAGTTACATATACTACTGTATGGAAAGATGATGTTGCCTTTTCAGGATTCATCTGAACTTCTTGTTATCATATGTATCCTCTGGTTGATGAAGTATTTGGGAGATAAAATCACTTTCTTTACTGTATGGGTATCTTTTTTTATTTAGAGATGAAAATGTTATAGAGCTTTACAATTTAAAAATAATAACTAAACCAGGGCTCTCCAATTGTTAAACCATGAGTACCAGCATTCTATAACATCAGCACTGGTACTAATAGTTTTAGAATTACTTGGCCTATATTTACTCAGCTGTGGGAATGGAAATGTGGAGATGTTGCCCATTGCAACCAATGAGATTGAAAAGCTGTTTCATTTTACATACTGGGTACATACTGGGTAATGCCAGCTGAAATCTGATTGGTTGCTATGGACAACATCTGTTCCATTCCCACAGTTCAGTAACTATAGACTCCGGACTGCAACAGGTTAGCCGGGTTTCCATTCTGAATGTGTTAATATCACTATTCCATACCTCCCAACCTTCCCATGACAATATAAGCCACCCAGCTCCAAACACAAAGAGACAGACATATAATAAAAGGGGTAGATAAACATATGATTAAACTTTCTTGGTTTTTATGGTGTTTCTTCATATTGTCTGCAACTTTTCCACTAACAGAACCAAGTTCAATTATTATGTATAATATTTTAGGAAACAAGGCAAAAATACAATTGTGTGCAATAATTTTCTTTCTTTCTTTAGGGGAATTAGGGCAGACTCTGAAGCTGGAGGGTAATAGATATAGCCTAGGTATGCCTATGAAGCCAGGCATGAGAAAAGGGGAGAGTGGAGGAGCAGGGGCACCATAAATGTCCAGGGACAATTGGACAATAGAAGACAGAGCTGGCGCTGGCGCTGGCACCTGCTTATTTTATATGTAACTACAATTGATAATAAAGCTTTAAGTTTGTTTCATCATCTATTTGCCTTTGAGTGTTGTTATAAAGTGATGTATGTATGTTTGTGTATATATTTCTGTTTAACTTTGGGATGTCTGGAGAAATATACTCATACGACTTACTGCAAAAAAAAAACCGGTGGGGGTAAAATGCCCCTCAGACCCAAAAATTGTGTTGAATCCATAGATTATGCTTTACAGAGGGTCAGTGTGCCCATGAGACTGAATATTTAATTAGCCTCTGGGGAAAAAAGCAGGATCTCTAGCAACACCTATTGGAGGTAGCGTTCCTCTGGTCATATCCTACCCACTAAGGAGTCTTTGAAACATATGCCCATCTACAGACAGCTGTTTCAGGGGGCTTGCCCCTCATCAGTGTAGAGCAGGGATCTGGCTGGCTAGTAAACGACCTAATATGTAGCTCAAGGAGAACAAACATTTTCCTTAAAGATAATCACCAAGAAGGTGTGTGGAGACCTACAGGCCATCATGCTCCACTAAAAATGTAAATATTTAAATCTCTAGCGCGACCTATTGTAAGAAGCGTTCCTATGGCATTTGCACTCTCCATTATCCATGCTGCAGTGCTGCGCCGATGTCAGCCACGGCTTCCTGCGCTCAATTCCCTTCAGCCCCTTGCTAACAGAATGGAGCATCGTGTTGCCCCTGGCAACATTACTATGCAGGTTGGTGCACAGCGGTCACATGTCCTGGCTGCCAGTTAGGACGCCTCTCGCCCTCTATGCGCTCGGGGGCCAGATCTCACTGGCCAGAGCTGTTGCTACGACAGCCAGGACACAACCTATCTACGACAGGGATATGGTCCATTCCTGGGAGCTGATTGGTCAGCTTTCCTGTAAGTAGACCAGCAAGTGCACCCCGCATTCTTGAATGTCCTATTTCTGTGGTTTCCCTTTGTTACAAGGGCTTCCTTCCTTCCAGCCTATTCTGTTGTTAGTGGTTGTGGTTAGTGTGAGTGATTGTCCTTGTAGTCTGCACTGTCTGTATAGGTCTCGGTCTATGTTTCACCAGGGCTTTGTTTTATTCCTGTTTTTGTAGGTGGTGACTTACCCGCTCGCATAGGAGTGCGCCACTGGGGGCTGTGACCTGCTGGATGTTCCGCCGCTCCAGTCTGTCTCCACCATTAGGAACCCCAGAGAAAACCAGACACCAGTTAGTCTCTGTGCCTTGGTAGTCACTCCTATTCACCCTTCCCAGGTTATCCCTTCTCCTCCACATTGGGTGAGCGAAACATAAATATTTAGATTTTCTGTGCCATATACCTAGTTCCAGCATTTTGTGTGTCTATCCCAGAGGAACCCGTAACAAAACCATTGCATAAAAATATATTTTATATATATATATATATATATATATATATATATATATATAAATATGTGTGTGTATATATTTCAGCATAGTTTTGGGATGCACTTTGTGGGTAAGACATCCCTAAGGGTGGGGATGAGAAGGGGGTGACGTAAAAATAAATGAAAAGGACCAATATTAGTGTCAAATTCTTAGTTTTCAGAGTTAATGAGATGAATAGCGACACTCCTGATGCTGAGTAAGTCCAAGTTCAGCTCCCATCAGCAGGGGGGTGAGAAGTGGTGAAAAACAGAATAGAAATTGATCGATATTACTGTCAAATTCATAGTTTTCATGTTCACTAAGCTGATTGATGACTGTCTCAATGACATTTAAGCCCAAGTTTAGTTGCAAAGTGTGAACAAAAAGCAAAAATACTTTGGGTAAAACAACATAACATAATAGTCAATAGTGTAATCTATAGTTTTCTGGGTCACTATGTTGTTGGTGACAGTCCTCGTAACATTTAGGTTTAGTTTAGCAGGTAATATATACACACATACATATAAACACTCACATTAAAGCTGAGGAAAAAGGAAAGTAAATTGCTACTAGCAGAGTATTGATTATAGAGAGAGTTAATATGCATGTTCCATCAATAAGGGGAGGGGGAGACGGATCTAAGGTGCCTTAAGACCCAACACCTGCCTAGGTGTGAGGAAATGTTACCACTGAAAGGGTGGTGGACACGTAGAAGTCTTCCATCATAAGCTTGGAATAAACATAAGGGTATTAAATCTAGGCCCATTACAGTTTAAACAGGCAGACTGGACATGCTAACTGTATATACACACAATGGAATAAATCTCTTATTTTTGTGACCAACAGGTTCTATATGAGGCTCGACATCATTTGACCACATCCTGCTGGAGTAACAGAACCTGGGAGAACATGGAGGAAAGTGAGTCACTGCCAGGGCACCACCAGGCACACCCAATGAGCTCACACTGACAGTATTTAGACAGTGCTGCAACAAGCTCAAATGTACATTCAATGCACAGGACAAGTAATAATGGAAATAAATGTTACAGCTATTCACAGTTTTAGTTTCTAAATACATGTGCTTTTATTTTAGTTTACACAAAGACAAAAATAATATTCGTACCTACAATAATCAAAGCAGCCAATGTTATACTAAAAGTGTCTCAATAGAAAATAAATGTATCAAAAATTGCAGATGCTTCCAAATAATTTTTAAATATCCACAAAAAACATTGGTTATAGTATAAACATCTGTAGGGTTAAATATCTTTTCATGCTTTGTGTGCATACACTGAAAACTTGGTGGAATTTCGAATTCACTTGTAAAATAAAATTGAGGAGGTTGTATAAACTCTAAATAAAGCACCCCCAGTCCACTGTTTAGAGTTCTGTTCTGTTAATCCGTTTCCCTCATATGTAGGATTGCCTATGTGTATTTAGCCACATGAAGGATTCAATGTAAAATCTTTCAGCATAGGAACATTGATCTAAAGTTCTTTTAGTTCCTCCAACACTTCTTGTGCCAGTTGTGTACAGAATATTAATGACTATTATTTTCACCTGGTAACCTGTTGTGTTTTTGTTGAAAGATGCCAGATTTTGGCAACACTCACCTGGATCCAGGTACAGAGAAAATCTCTCCTTCAGTCGTCTCCATGTCTTAGAGGCTTTGTACCTGAAGTGAAGGTTACTTTCCCGAGTTTCTGCCTCTGCTCCCTGAGCCATAATTCTTAGTAATCCAGTCACAGCAGTTTTCCCCAATATCCAAGTCCACGAGACACAAGAAACGTTTGGGAGTCACAGACTACAGAAGCAGCAGCAGACGCCATCCGAGACTCAGGAGCTGGAAAGTCTGACACAGCTCTCTGTATGTGTCTGCCTCCCTAGTTACATGTGTGTGTGCGTGTGTCTGCTTCCCTGGATATATATATATATATATATATATATATATATATATATATATATGAATGTGCGTGTCTGCCTCTCCAGTTACATGTGTGACTGTGTGTTTTTGCCTTCTGTTATGTGTGAGTGTGTGTCTGCCCCCCCAGTTACATGTATGAGTATGTGTGTCTGCCTCCCCAGTTACATGTGTGAGTGTGTGCGTCTGCCCCCCTAGATACCTGTGTGAGTATGTGTGTCTGCCTCCTAAATGATTGATGCTATTGATGCTGGCTATATTGTGTGATTTCTGCCATTGCGAGTAGCTCTAATGTGACCTAACGTACTAACTTCTCAACTCTCCACTCCCACTTTCACTTCTTCTTAAACAATTCCTCTCTGTCCATCCATTAGTGACATACATAATGGTCTGGATGTTTCCTCAGCTGTCACGTTTTCTTCTGTCCCTCCCAAATAAGAATCTCCTTTTACCTTTTATCTGCTTCACATACACACGAGTTGTCTAAAATAACCTGGGAGGAGGGGGCAGCAGAGCACTGACTTACTAGCGTAAGAGCAGTTGTTAGAATCAGTCTGCGATNCTCAGGGAAAGCACAGCAAGTTTATGTAAAGCTATGATAAAGGGAAAATCCACAGCACATTTTTGCTCTCCCTTTTGGCTCATTACGTTATGCCAGTCATTTCATAGGTCTGTTCCAGCATTTAAGAATGTAATACTGCTCCTGTTGTTCCCTGGTATTACTGCATGCCAGGCATCTGGAGCAGCAGCTGGATGCATGTATCATGTTACACAAGTGCTTACATGCAAAGCAAATGTACGTAAAAGCTTGAACATTGAATGCCCCTACTAACAGCAGACAGCTGTTTAACAATATATTTATTGAAAATAGTCTAAAGTGTAACAATGTGGAAAACCTGTTTGCCGACTCTCCCAGAACTTCTGGGAGACTCCCGGATTTCAAGCAATTCTCCCACTATCCCGGGAAAGCCGGCTAAATCACTGAATACAAATTGTGGTATACAGAAGTATGGTACTGCTGGATCAGGAATATCTGCTGCTGTCTGTGGGTACACACACCACCAGAAACTAGTATGTAATTTTAAACTCACACTGCAGTGAATGCTAGGTGTGATAAGTATACCCACACTGAGATTAAGCATCGATTAATACAAAGTTCTAATAATCAAAGTCTTAAATGCTTCTTTCGTCGCAACACAAGCTTATGTCTGTTCCAACCGCAGCATGCTGCAGGTACTCCTGATCTTAACGGTACAGCGTTGTTGTGTTCACCAACAGAGGCCTTGTAGGTTTCACTGCACTATGTGCGCTTTCGTCTGCTTTTTCCCATCTCCTCTATTTCACATTATGAGCTCATTATGATCACCGAGGACCAAGTGGAGACCAGTGAAACTTACCAGAGGACGGCAGACAAGCGCTGGAGAGAATCTTCTTATCACACGTGGACCTTTAACAGAAACCAACAATAGGGGTAATCCCTGCATCTCTGAACATCTCGCAAGTACCCGAGCATACTTCGTTTAGAAAAGACATAAGCTTGTGTTGCAAAAAAAAGCATCTAAGACATTGAACATTAGAATTTTGCATTCCTCATTGCACTCAGTACAAATGTGAGCTGAGGTGAAAATGTTACGATGAATTTGCGGGGCTTGATTACGTCACTAATCATACAGAGGGGTAGCTGCTCTCTGCACTACATGTGTCTTGTACCCTCTGCACCTCCACTGTCTTTTCTGTACATCACAGAATGCAGCGATCTGAGATTATTCGTTTTTTTTTTTATTTTGTCATTTTGAAATTTCAAAAAGTAAATAGTAGTCGTACGACAAACTCTTTGAAATTTGTTTTCCATATGAAATAATTGATTCAAGGAATCAACTCTCCTTACCAGTGACCAAATAATGTAGCTTTATTTTTGTTTTATCACAAAGCCTATGCTTTGAAAAAAGTATTTAGTCATCAGTCACCATTAGATAAATCATAGGGGACGAATGAAGTCTCCTAGGCGGTAATGGGCTCAGAAAGGTTGGGAACCTGTGATCCAGTCTGTATGGGNTTTTTTTTTTTGTTTATACCAGCTATGTTTCTTAAACTCTGCATTCAAAAACATATTTAAGAATTGTGCAATCAAGGGGAAAACAGTATTTGCTTTATTAGCGCAGTCATAGCGAAGGCTGAAATTGTGCACAATAAATGATGGTAATTTTAATGGAATATCAATTAGACCAACTACAAAACTTGCTATAAAAAGTGGAGTGCCAATGCAAGAATTACACATAGGAATAGACAAATGGCAACTGAATGAATAAGAGGACTACATTAACTTACGCAGCATTTACTCAAACATAACACATATGCCATTTAACAAACTGAAAGTGATAATAGTGTGTACATAGTACGTAACAGAAGTAATTCTACACCTATTACATTGCTTTAATCATAGTGAAAGCAGCATCTAAATGTAGTCATAAGGTTAGTCCAGACACTCATATGACAGAAAATCAAGAAGTGAAAAGTGACCTTAGGTTGATATGTTGACATCTCTGAAATCACTACTAGCTTCTTATAATTACTCTGATCTTTCATTAATGTAACATCAGTCATGAAGTATCAATAACTCAGCAAAACTCAAGTTCTTTTTAAAATTGCTGGGGCTGATCCAGGATTTCAAGCAGAAGCTCAGACCCACTGCGGGAAAGGTGTGTATTTACCCAGAGTTCCATAAGACAACATGCAATACTGTTTATATTGCTGTTGGACAGCTATTTATTACCAACAGGGGAAAGTTCTCAAACATTGTATGGCTGTCTTTACAGTTTCTTAATGAATGGATAAATATGACAAATTATCTGTTTTTATATATTTTTTAACAAAAAGTTAAGTGTGAAATTACCTTCTGTTTTTTTGCCCTTTTTAGATGCGAATATCTGTAAGAGAAAAGAAAGATTAGTTATTTACCCACTTAAGAATTTATTACGCGTTTGCCACTTCTCACCTATACATTCAGTATTACTACACATTTTTAAGTTTGCTTATTAAAAGTACTAATTTGGGTGGTTAGGAAAGAAAACATTAATACCTGTCGAGGGTACTGCATGAGGAACATGTTTCTATACATATTGTGGTTTTGTTACAAAATCAGAATTTTGCCTAGAATTCTTCATTTCCCACCATCCTTATTCCAGAAGCCATGTCTAGTCTGGCTACTCTACAAAAAATTGTAAGACATTTATATGGGGTCTCGAAACCCATGGCTACTATCTAATACAACTACAAGCAGGTGTCTGGGTCTCCCAATGTTTAGTAGATACTACATTTAGACTGAACTTACACAAGTAGTGTCATAGTATTCTCTGTCAGAAACCTACAGATGAGTTCATATTAAAAATCCTTTCCTGGGCTCTAGTAAGGTTAGCTACTTACCTTGGTTGCCAAGATGGAAGTACAACTTCTTATAGCTATCATACTATAGTCTAACTAAATTAGCTATAGTTTTTAATAACGTTGCAATTCAAGAGACTGCTTATAAAATATTGATTCTTAGTTCCTGAATTACATTAATGAGTGAGATACTGCTGAGGGTATTTTTTCCATATTTTTGCCAGTTTTGAAAAAGCGTAGCAGTATCCTCCTAGAATACTTTTCTTTCATGTAAACTGATGGAATCTCCAGACAAATACACAATGGAATATCATTCCAACCTATGAGGTGTTATACTATATGGAGCCCATGATCTGCAATAACCCATAAATCACAAATGTCCCACTGTCCTGTCTCTGCCCTGCACTTAGCCCTGGGAGATTGCAGGGGAATTGAAAAGTGGGGATGTTGCCCATAGCAACCAATCAGAGTCAAGCTCACATTCTCCGGTGTGTAAAATGAAACTGAGAACTCGAATCTGATCGGTTGCTAGGGGCAACATCACCACTTTTCAATTCCCTTNCAAACTCCCCACTTAGTGAATTTAGTCCCAGATCTTACTTGAAAGAATACACCCTTACGATACCACTTTATCTTTACATTTAATTACAAAATAATATGTTCCTCTGGTGGGCTAATGCCAAGCGTTGAGGGGGGATATGTTTATATGTTTTTATTTAAATAGATAAAAATTCTATTGCCGCACTCTATTTTCCCTTTTGTCTCTGGTGGCATCTTTATAAGTTATAAGGGCACTTAAACTTGTTTTGGCTCTTGCTTTTTTTTTATTACTTTTATTGTATTTAGTTTTTTTTACTATTGACACCAAAGACATAAATAAACCCCTTTCCCTATATTACTGGCAGTGCAGCTCCTGTACATTTCTTTCTACACAGCTGGAAACATGTCAATCACAATGTTACAACAATGTTGCAAAGATTGTGAATCCTCTGTGTATGAGTCATGCTGCTCGTACTCTTCTACATCCTCCTCACATGGACAGATCAGCTGGGTGTCTTGCAGAATCACCCTGTGCTCCCTGCTGATGTATACAAATAGTGATATTTATGTTGGAACCAGCATACTCATCCTCTTTTACAATATTAATATCACAATATGGAAGGCTGAGAGGACTATAGCTAATTCATCCATTATTCATTTGCATTAAAATGTTAATTCAAGAGAGCTAAATGTATTTGAGTTTATATAGCATTACTTATCTAACTATTTTGATGATAAAGGAATGAAAATAATAATGAACTAATATATCTTCCAACAGTTTAATTGATGAATGGTTTATATAGTTATTAATATATGGCAATTTATGGCTCTGTCACAAGATATGTAGATGGTGATTATCCATAATAAACAAAGCCTCGTAAAGAAGGTGTATGGTAATACTATTCAAATAAGTATTCATAACATAACGACAGTGACTAATCTACTGTATAGTGTTGGTAATACATTAAAAAATGACGTTTACATTAATTTGTTTCATATAAACCTGTGTAGATTATATTTTGAACTTGTGCATCAAACAGCTAGGACGTTTTGCTTGTTTGTTTTAAGAATGGCCCTAGATAGTAAAGTGAAAGCGCAAGTGCAGAAAAAGACTGTTAGATATCACATCACAATGTTCTTGTCATGGAGATGTTTATGAAACCAGTGCCCATGAGAGTAATGAAGTAACGAAAATCCAGCCTGGACCCCCAGGGTCTGCATATTCACACAGTCCCACAGGCAAATCTTCTCCAGATGTGACCATGCAAACCGTCTAATAAATATATAAAGGTCATATCTGGATGGGGGTTTCTAGGCTGGGAATAGAAATTGTATAAAACAAATGGAGATCATAACATAGCAGTGTTCAGTTGTATAAACAAGTAAAAGGATTTTTCTGACTACATTAAATAGATATCTTGCATTACCTTCCAGCATGTGGCTGATGATCTCTGATGGGCAAGTGTAGGACTTAATTTACCATTGATAATAAAACACACACAGACACTTTGCTGTCTGGTAAATGGTTCTGTTAAGTCTTCAACATTGAAATATTCACTCTAATGGCTGGATTCAGCTTTTCACTCTCATGACTTACACTCATGAGTTACACTCTCATGGGTAAAACCATGTTGAATTGCAGGGGAGGCAAAATGAATGTCAGTGTGTGCATGCAGGGAGAATACTTTATTGTTGCATNTTGCACACAGATACTGACCACTGTTACACTGTTATTACACTAGGACTAGGAAACATCAGCTGTCACTTGTTATGTTGATTGCAACTATTTAAATTTACCTCCCCTGCAATTCAACATGGTTTTGCCAATGAGAGTCTAATAGTCATGAGAGTGAAAAGCTGAATCTGGCCCTAAGGACCCTATTTACAATGCCCTTATGACTACATTTTCTGCCTTTATAACTTTAAAATGAAGTGATATTTATTAACCCTCGGAGCGGAGTTCAATATTCCACTCTGAGCATTAATATAACACCATCATCAGAGGTTCATAAGAAATGTGAGTAAGAATTATTTCACTGAAATGGTAGCTGATAACTGGAATAGCCTCCCATCGGAAGTGGTGGATGCTAATACAACAGAACGGTTAAAGCATGCTTGGGATAAATATAAGGCTATTCTGAGTCTCAAACATAATTGATATTCAAATGTCAGTATACTTTTAAAATACANAACTGGGCAGAGTGGATGGGCCATGTGGCTCTTATCTGTCGTCACTTTCTATGTTTATATATTCATATATCATATGAACAAGGAACAGCACTGAGTGTTAAAAGGTAAAAAATAAATAATTTAAAAAAGAAAAACACTTACCTGATGCCAGTCTCACTTACCAGATTCCAGACACGTGGAGTAAGACAATTCTGGGACTCTCCAGAATTATGTTACTGCGCATGCATGCTTGGGGCAGCTTCATGTAAAAATGAAGCTCAGCTTCATTTCTGTATGAAGCAGAAGAGTTCTTGTTATCCCATTTTGTATTATCATTTAATTTTGTGACTCAAATTGCCTCATGCATTCTATTCCACCCTGAAATTCATCCAAACCAACGTGCATTTACTAAAGCTGGCCATAGCTGGTCAGTATCTGTGTGCAACATGCAAAAATAAAGTATTCTCCCTGCATGCAAACACTGACATTCATTTTACCTCCCCTGCAATTCAACATGGTTTTACCCACTCTTGAAAAATCTTTTGATTAGAACAATTTATTTTATAGTGTATGCCCAGCTTAACTCTTTAATTTTAATTTGTACCAAGTCTTTTTCCTGTTACCTTGTCTTTACAGTAGCAAATCACAATCATACTAAAGAGCTTTAGGATCTTATATCAGCGTCAACTTTCAAAACTGTTTCAAAAGTAAAAGCTAAAAACTCCTGTTAATTCACTCTTTTTTCTTCTATGTTTTACACAGCGGGGACCAAAATATAATTTGTTATGTGTCAGTTCATTATTGATGTAAATTTTTTTTGGCAAATAGTTATGATAAAAAAAGATAGATTTTTCAAGTTATGGGTAGTTATTACTAATGCACACCTCCCAAGTGTCCCCCTTTTGCGAGACTGTCCCGCTGTACAGCAGTTTGACCTGATAAGGGGACAAACTGCTGGCCAACGTATTTTTTTTTCAATCGCTGGGCTGCAGCGAAAAAGGTGCATGGCCTGGGCAGGATGGGGCGGAGTTTGGGGGGCTGGGGGTGGGACCAAGGTCTCCTGATCTCCCCCGGCCAACTGGTATGCTAATGTACTATTCATTGTTTAATATGTGATTATAATCCAAGCCAGCGAAATATGCTGTAGAAATCTGAACTTTGTGTGATACTAAAACCATCATATATTCTGGAATTGCAAGTGTATACTGGAAAAGAGCCAGACGTGAAACCAGAACAAATCTAAGGGATAAGATTTGTGGCAGGCATCACGTGTGAACTGCGTGGGAACATTCTTGCATTCTGCAACTTTTTCACTCCATATAATTTTGCACATAACCCTAAAAAATATATGTGAAAAATAAACCGAATCTACCTCGGCAAGTAACAAATATGCAGCGCATGGTTCATCTTCCTATTACTTGGGAGGCTACCCATGTGTTTCCCATCAGTTGACGGACAGGATGCAGTACATAGATGACATTCTAGTCGTTTGGAATGGGACAGGGAATTCGCCTCCTTTGTAGACCACCTCAATATGAATAATATTGGGCTGCGATTTACTTCAGAAATAGAGAATAATACACTCCCTTTTCTGGATGTTCACACACTTTAACACTCTGGACCTGCACTAGGGGGAGCCTCACCTCTCATTAAATAAATCTTGGGTGGTATTACATCATTTTATTAGATATAGAGTGGTGCACCCTATTTTCCTAAATTGCACATATTCCCTAAAAGAAGGAAAGAAGAAAATTTCAAACGGGGCACTCCAGAGGACTCACTTAAGCTAAATAATAAAATATAACTTTTAATAATAATGCGAAACGTGCGTAGCTGTTTGCCTGTACACACTATATGCTGAGACACAGTTAATAAAAGTTGCGCTATTCGACCCTGTATTTATTGAGATAGTGTATACAATTTGAATGAGACGAGTATTGCTGAGCCAGCAGGCTCGGAGAATATACCGCTAGTCATAGCGGAGGGTCGAGGTCCCGCCCCCGCATACTGAAGTGGCGAGTGTAGCAGAGACATCTGCACACTACCCCCGGAACGAGGACACAGCGCATATTTATTTATATATTTAAGCAGTACTTTTGAGTGTCAGGTGTGTTTTAATAATTTCCTACTCTATTCTATCTAACTTACTTTTAAACAATTTCGCAGGTTTTATATACATTATTATTAAAAGTTATATTTTATTATTTAGCTTAAGTGAGTGCCCTCTGGAGTGCCCCGTTTGAAATTTTCTTCTTTCCTTCTTTTAGGGAATATGTGCTTTTCTGGATGTGTTGATCTCTAAGTCTACCACAGGAGAAGTGAGTACCTCCATCTATAGGAAACCCACAGCAGGCAATGCCCTCCTTCGGTGGGAAAGTTTCCATCCGACACCATTGAAGAAGGGCATACCCAGAGGTCAATATCTGAGGGCCAGACACAATTGCTCCACGCACAAGGATTTTAAACTTGAGGCAGATCTATTAAAATTGAGATTCCAGCAGAAAGTTACCCGGCATATACACTTAAACAAGCGTATGAATGGGCTAATTCTCAAGATCGTTCGAAAAAAACCACTGGAGGTGATGCCAGTGAAGTCAATGACAAATCAATGTCTCGTATTATTGGCACTTTTGACAATGCTGCGGCAGAAATCAAAAAGATCCTGCAGACACACTGGGAAATATTGAGGATAGATCCCGATTTGACCCCATGGATTGGGAAAAACCCGTTGATTACATACAGAAGAGGCCCCAATATTCAGGATAACTTGGTGAGGAGCCATTACATTCCGGCCCAAAGTATAGGGTTATTGGACCATCATAAACCCATTGGCTGCTACCGATGTAGTGGTTGCGTCAATTGTAAATACATTCAAACAGCAAAAACATTTATCAGTCGGAACAACAAAAAAAGAATACAAGATTAAACACTTCATTTCTTGTAGGACGATAGGGGTCATTTACAGGGCTACATGTCCCTGCGGACTTGAATATGTGGGGAAAACTCACCGAGAATTAAGGCGACGGATCGGTGAACACATTGGGGGATATAAAAAATGGTCGGGAAACTCCCATTTCCCGCCATATGAGAACTCACCATCCGGAAGATCCCTTAGCGATTAAATTCTTAGACTAGTGCCTAATACCATACGCAGAGGGGATTGGGGCAAACTTATATTACAAAAAGAATCCCGTCGGATTTTTTATTTGGATACCGTTGAACCCCTAGGGCTAAAGGAAAAACTTGATTTTTGTTGTTTTATTTGATAAATTTGGATATTGGATCTGTTAACCTTCCACTGGACTAATTATGACTGTGTAGAGACCGATCCCTGCTAAAGTAAGTTATTGACAACCCTTTAGATTAAGGGCCATCTTCCCATACCACCTAATGGTGAGCCCGTATCAATCATTATTTGATCATTTATATTGTTTTGAATAGTGTTTAATAATTACAAATTTGTTTCACTAACACACATAAAAGTTTTATTAGGCATTTAACCTGTAGTTTTTCAAAAGAAACCCCTATGATCTCATGCGGTTCGCGATGCGTTCCGGAGTGTGGCTAGTGTGGTTGCGTGCGCCTAGGGCACGCAACCTGTGACTAGACGTGGCTCACCATGCGTTCCACACAGGGACGGTATGCTGTATGGCTGTTACGACTGGCTGGAACACTAGCAGGAGAACTGGTGAGAGGTCTGTGCGCGGAGTCTAACCCCTGCCTGGGGTTCACCAGAGCCTCTAGTGGTGATGTTGGGCCAGTAGCAGCAGGGCAGAGGCAGGTCGCAGCCCCAGACTAATCCACCCCCTAGGTAACCAAAAGGCCCTGACAGGAAACACTGCGCACAAGACACACGAGACAAACATACACTGAACACAAGAGAAGAGAGAGAAAGAGAGAGAAATGAGTAAGGGGATGGAGACCAGAGGCAAAAGGGTTAAGTGGTGAGCTGTAGGTAAAGAGCAAAGAATGGAGACCAGAAGAGAAAGGGTTAAGTGGTAAGCTGAAAGTAAATGAGCAGAGAATTGGAGACCAGCAGAGAAAGGGTTAAGTGGTTAGCTGAA
>JABWIB010002222.1:40707-57875 GCA_016617825.1 Platyplectrum ornatum | reverse complement strand
ATAGCCCTGGTCTAATGCTGGCCATACATCTGATGGGGGGAGATGCACATGTGATGTATAGGTAACTGGTAACAATGTCTATGAATCTTGTCTGATGTCATCTCACATCTCACCCCCATCGCATACATGTATGGCCATCATAAGACAAGGGGCTATATACCATTGTGTAAAACTATACACCATTGCGGCAAGATCAGGTAAAGCCACAATGCTGTATATATTTATTAATAAGCCCCTTAGTAAGAACACATTCTATACAACAAGGAAAGGATCAAAATAATCAGTCGGGGAAAAAAAACAGTGACACAAACCCCCAGTTCCTGACATCATAAACAAGGAAGGGGGAAAAAGCTGAAATGATGTAAAACTCCCCCTTTTTAAACAAAGTATAATGCTTTTTGTTGCAGAACAGGATTGGCCAGTATGTAAATATCTATCCTTCTAGACAACCACAACATGAACATACGTTTACTGCCTGTAAACCAAAGAAAGGGGATGACATAAACATATAGGTCAGGGGTGACCACCAGCTGCACCTATTCCAGGTCTCGTCATGGGAGCACGGCCTGTTCTTACTGGTTTAAATGGTTTAATGATACACATGCATGTGCTGATTGCACTAATCACTCATTAGAGGATCTTGGGGGTAGAGAGGTGCAGTTGTTATGTCCTTGTTAAGTAAAGCTGGCCATACACTATAAGATAAATTGTTCCAATCAAATAATTTTTTCAAGAGTGGGCAAAACCATGTAGAATTGCAGGGGAGGCAAATTGAATTAATTGCAATCAGTATTACAGGTGAGAGATGATGTTTCCAGCCCAAGTGTAATAACAGTGTAACAGTAACACTGGTCAGTATCTGTGTGTAACATGCAACAATAAAGTATTCTCCCTGCATGCACACACTGACCTTCATTTTACCTCCCCTGCAATTCATCATGGTTTTACCCACTCTTGAAAAAAATCTTTCGATTGGAACTATCTTATAGTGTATGGCCAGCTTAACATTTATAGCACATATTCCAAAAATGTTTGGTTTAAGTTTTAAAAGCTGAATAATTGACTGGTCATTTCAGGTCTCGGATACTGAGCAAATATTTACTGGAATATGACTGTACACTCTCCTCAGTGTTTGTGGTTCCCAGCAGATCTTTTGTTCTGAACATGACAATAATACAAATAATACCATGTTCACACCGCCACTGCCAGGTTTTTGAAGCAGTGTATTTGCCAGGGATACCTTTCCATATGTTCTACCCCGTTCACATTGCAGTGTTGACCCAGGAATATCCTGGTATTTTGGTGAAATTCCCGGGTCAACACCGTTCACACAGAACCTGCGTGGATCATAAAAACTGGCAAACAGCATAGGAGCGGTGATTGGCTGGTAAACAACAATCACATTGTTCACACAGCAAATCAACTCTTCAGTGAACAACCTGGGTTTGAAAAACGCGGGTAGCACTGTTTAGACTGATACCCATTTCAGATTACCACCAACTACCCTGTTATTTCATGGACTTCCCGGGTAGCATGAAATACCAATGTAGTTTGTGGCAATCTGAACACTACCAAACAAAATACCTGGGTAGTGTTACCCTGGTAGCATATGTATCAAATCAATTAAAGATCCATTCCTGTAACATGATTGGTTCCAATTCCAATCACATGCTTCCTGTGTCTGCCACACAAGTCAGACGTAAGAAGCAGCATCTATAGAGAAGCGTTGCAGAAGAATTCACAGGAGAGAACTATTATTTTCTCTCCATTGTAGCCAGAAACAGGACAGCTCATACATGGGAGTAGAGGGGAGGAAGAAATACAGGCAGATGACAGGTATTTATTTTGCCCCTATGCCATGCACTCTTTCCCTGCCTGTGCCCCTATGTAATTAATGTAATGTAATGTTCATATGACATCACTTTTGCAGCCAATTACAACTCCTGTTCTCATGTTTGTTCAGCTCTGAAAGCAGGAACACAAGTGGTAATCTGAATGGTGCCTACCAGGGTAGTTAAAAAAAAAAACAGGGCAAATTCCCAGGTAAAAATGGTAACCTGAACTGAATTTGAAGCTCTGAGCATAACCAACTACCAGGGTAACTTTCCCTGGTAGTTCAAAGATGGTAATCTGAACACAGCATGAAGGAGAAATACCCAGGAATAACCCTTATTTTTAACCCGGTCCAAGACCTGGTTAGAGAGACCCAGGTTTTTTTAAAAGGCACAGTTCACATTGCCTGAAAACCCAGGAATTTGAGTGATATACCAAGGTTTTCGCAGCAGTGTGAACGGGGTATAAATAAAATTGAATAAATTTAAATTCTCTGACATATTAAATGCTACATACTTATGTTATTTCAATTTCCACAATTTATTGTGAGGACATTGAAGGTAGCCTCTACCAGGCTATTAAATGAGTGGACTTTTATAATGTCAGAGGGTTTTCTGTATAAATACCAGAAAACCCTCCCAAAACTAGCATTTGTGCATGAGAAATTAGTGTCAAAATAGCTATGCCTATGCAGTTAAAGCATCCGTGCTGGCCATCTTGTATCATTACCAGGGCTCGAAGTGGGAATTTTTTAACAGGGGGTATGGCACTAAGCCCCACCCCCACCAGACCCCCAGTATGGAGGGGGCAGGGTTTAGTGGTAGGAAAGGCAGAATTAGAGTTGAGGTGCTATATTCTAGGGTAATTCTTGGGATACCTAAAGCGTTTATTTTTGCACTCGTTCCTGTCAACCCTGTACTTGTGTTTAAATTCAACATTTCATTCATTCTCAGTGCAAATTATCGACCCTCGGCCTTATATGTTTGTGTAGTGCTGACACTGGGAGGGCCATATCTACCCATCTGAGATGACCTGGGAACTCTGGAAGGAAAGGGATGGTTACTTTTGCAGCAGCAAATGGCAAGGTATCGCTCTGTACATGTATTACAGAGGTTAATTGCAGATGGTACTGCATACCTGCCAAACACCTGGTTATATTCCCACAGGTAAAAGTAGCTAGCACCTTACTTCTATAGCTCTTATGTACTGAATAACCTCTACATTTACATATCCTAACACTGGACGGCTACAATATGCGGCTTTTATATTGTCAGACATTGATTTTGCTCCATGAAAAACGGTTTACAGTATTTGCATACAATAATCCAAGGCACATATTTTCTCTGTCAAACCCCCCCCCCCCCCCCCCCCCAAAATAAATATATTTTTGCATCGAGGTATGGTATTTCACAAGCCAAAACTACACCTGTGTTTGCTCAGATCAGTCTGTTTCATTTACTCTAAGATAAGGTAACCATTATATTTGTGAATTGTACTCTAGATTGTGTGCATCCTGCGTACGAGCCATGCCTGCAACCCAGGGATGACACGTACTGAGTAAAAGCTAATCTCCAGCCACTGCAAATCTGGCTTTCTGTGTTCACTCAGGGATATTTCTTCTTACATATAACTTATCAATGAACAACTGCAATGTCAATACAGTTTAACATATTACATGCTAGAAAAAGTCCTTTAGAAAGATATATTCAACAGCAAGACTGGATAACCCTTTGTGTGGGGTTATGAACTTTGACATCCTCATGTATGAAAACACTGGCAAAGTTTATCATAAGTGAAATATTACAACATAATATAACAAAGGGATGTCTTGCGAGTGTTGAGCTGGGAAAGTGAACAAATTCAAGTGGTTACCTCTGGATGAAGTCAACAAATGACATTGCTGTGGCTGGAGGCAAGTGTGACACATTCTATCTCTCAGAACAATTGTTGATGAGACAAGAGCATTACAACATGAACTCTATCAACATATTCCCCCTATCCCCTAATATTCCCCTAATCTTAAAGGTTCTGTATGAAAAAAAAGCAGGACCTGCATTCATGTAAGTCACTAAATGATGCCCAGTGCAGCTGCAGAGGAATAATGAAATGACACTTGATGTGCTTATAAACAGCTTAACATATCAGTATTATTATGGAACAAGTCACCAGACCATAGAAGTGTTTTAGAAACATCAAAGAGAAGAAAAAAAAAAGAAAAAAAAAAAAGATCTTTATTGGAACACATCTGAACATCAGATATACTCTGGTTTCAGCTGGGTGGAAATTGTGCACCTCTTATGGGACATTGAAACCCAAAGGACATCAGCAGGGAGAGGGATGTGGTAACAAGAGCGGCAACAATAATTTTTTGTTTCATTAAATCCCTGCAAGCAGCAAACCCGTTTATATAATTTATCAGAAGTCAGAGTTCCCTGTGGAAGCTAAGCCATGGCCCCAGACATGCCTCTCCCAGGCTCCTAGGAGCCACCACGCCATACACAACACATAGAACAGCAGTCTGCTTTGTGCCAAGAGATGAGAGGCTGTGAGGGCCAGGGGTAAGCTCAGAGGGAAGCCTGGTGTCAGCACTGCTCCAGGTAAGTACACAAAAAAAAACCCCAACCTATAAAACAAGCAAATATTGTACCCAACCCCCCCACGATGTAGGATGGTGAGATAGTGGAAACCGAGCACATATTTAGCTTAGAACCGGGAGAGGGCCCTGGCTAATGAGACATCCTTTAATAGAACTTTAAAAATTGCTCATTCACAACAGAAGATCTTACTAGGAAGAATGGGGGAGAGTTTAAAAATAAATCCCTTCAGCCCTCCCAGCCCCTTTTCCACTATCCCACGATGAGGAGAGTTGTCCGCTGCTCCTGCCGCTCTCAATCTTCAAGGGCTGAATTCATTAAGCCTGTACAACAGAAAAGAATAGACGTTATGTAGAATGATACAGACACTGGGGCACTGCGCTTCATATGTTACCAGTAGACTGTCCTGCGGGCTATGCTACGCTTAACATCTGTTATGTAAAGGAGCCCCCCCCCCCTCCTTTGGCGCTATTATAAACATGATCCATTATAAACACACTTGATTTGCATAGTACAGATCAGTGACAAAAGTAATTGTGCACAAAGTACTCCTAGGTGAAAAGCAGAATAAGCGCTGCACCCTGTAACACTTGTCACCAGGCAATATTGTGTAATCTTCCCACAACCCTAAAATATATCATCCTCTTCCGATCTACAAGCACATTCACTTACTAGCTGCTAGATAAGGACAACACATACGTAAAACTAAGTTTACACTTTAAATACAGATTGCATATTTATTTAAAATAGATTTAAAATTAAACTGTATTATACAAACATTATTGCTGATGGCTGATCTGTTTAGATTTTACAACCTTTTAAGAAGTTTTGACCTTTATGAATAATATTTAACCATGTTTCTAATGCAAGAAATGGAAGTAAACATGCAAATACAATTTACAATGGTGAAAAACAACACCCTGACAAATCACCATTATGCCTTACTGACCGATTGCCTATCTGTACCTATCTGTAGCCTGAAATAAGCTGAATAAACGACCTATGAAACAAGGAACCTGTACAGTGTAGGACCTATAGCTTTCTTCATTATGTAACAGGATGTTCAAGCTGGTTACATCAACAAAGTCTCCCTTATAACCAGACAAGGTTATAAAATATAACCTTTTTTGTCACAGAATAAAACGTTTCAATTGAGTCTGATAAACGTAATATCCCTATTTCCTTACAAAACGTAAACAATAGTGGTGAAAGATTAGAAATAGTGATTAAAAACTTTAACCAGTTGTTTAATAAATGGGTAGAATAGGCAAAAACTCCTTTAACCATATAAGCCATATATACACGGGCATGGTTAAAGGAGTTTATTTTTTGCATATTCTTCCCATGTATTAAACGAGTGGATAAGTATTTCATCACAACTTCTTTCACTTACTATTCTTTACTTTTATTTTAATGGAAGTAAATAGTGATATTAGATTTACGAGACTTCCATTGAAACATTTTATTCTGTGACATAAAAGTTACATATACCTTGGTTTGGCCAACTGGTGCACTCTTTGTAAGCCATCTTGTGGCCTTTTGTGTGTTTGCTATAAATATTATACAGATTTAGCATAGAACCTCTGTATGGAAATTACAATATTCAACATTGGAATGAATATATTATGGGAATGCAGAGTTGTTGGTTATTATATTTATTTCACTATTTATAAGCATTATACTATAAGTGCAGCTACTATTTTTCTTGCTTTTAATCTATGTATGTTATGCGTGTATTAGACACTTATAACCACATCACATGTCAGCTTACCTATGTCAGCTTCTTGGCCTTGTTGTACAGAGAATCCACCACTTTGCTCATGTTCTGAATGGTTTCCAGAGCAGCCTCATATGTCTTATCTACAGGGGGCTCATCAAAAATGATCAGCACTCCCTCTCCCTGGTCTAGAATACCTGGAAAGGGGACACGTGTATATGTCACAAATATTGTTATGTCCGTTTTAATAATACTAAAACATAAGACATGATCCACATAGCACAGAAGAGAAAGATTTAAAACAATATGTAAGCGGGTCAACTTATTAAAATATGTGTTGTTATAGCTTTGATCTTCACTTCCATTAGTTCTCATTTCAGAGAAGTAAAATAGAGAAACCTTGAAGTTACACTTGTGAGAAGAGCTGCTGCAACAACATTTTTGTTGTCACAGACATACAGGTGCAGGAAAGAACCCAGAGCAGCACAGACTGATTCTTCTATTTTATATTTGGATGATCACTGTTTTATCATGTAAAACATATTGAGGACAATCATAATAAAAACATGCACAAACACTATGCAATCTAAATGCCCCACTTAAGACTGAGGCTTCATTAATGTGAGAATGCTGTTTATATTTGGTTAAAATTTACATTCTCAATACTCTAAATTAGGGTTGCAGAAACTTGCAGTCCTGTCCAGGAATCAAATTTTCAACTTTAGTGCTGAGGCATCAGTGCTACCCAATGAGCCATCCAATATTGAACAGATTTTCTCTATATAAGGTTTCTGAACATACTAAAACGGCATAACAGAGAGGACAACACATGGAAACTATACTGCCGCAAAGCTGTGTGTAAAACGTCAGGATTCTGGCCACCCTATAATGTAGTTCATGTTAGATACAGCCAAGAGTTAAATTGGATTTTTAGCTACTAAACTGATACAAGCAGAAGTCTAAGCTCTTTAAGTAACAAGCATTTAAATGGCCTCCTGAGAGCAGCCATTTTCAAGATGCCTTATCTCTAGCATGCAGGCTGCTGAGCCTCGATTAATCCCCGGCTCCCAGACAACTGGGAAAGTCTTCCTTAAAGCACATGTACAAGCACATTAAAAGGATTCCTGGACATACAGGCCTGATGCTTGTAACATTCTTACCATGAAATTTCTTGTCTAGAATCATCTGGGAGAGCTTTCGTTCTACCTCTGGCTGCAAGGAGGAATGGAAAGGTAGACGTTACTATGCAGACTCCTCACCAAGTGAAATAAAGGTAATCAGATGCTAAATGTGACTATATGTTTGTAAAGTGAATGTGTCTAATTATATTAAACATTAATTTGAAAGCTATGAAATGGATAAACATTTTACAACCTGTTTTCACATTTTGTTTACAAGAAAAATAACAAGTTTGCTTATAAAGTGTGTTAACAGGGTCATCAGAACTGAAGAGTGTGGGGGGAGAAGGTCATTTGCCATCACCCCAAAGAAGGCTGGGGTTGCAAAAAAACTGCAGGGTGCTTGACATAAGATCATTAGATGCTTCTATAGTATAACAGAAGGACAGCTACATTACAGAACCGCAGGGCTCCTAACATTCTTACATATGCCAGCAGAGGAGCAGGGAAAGATNTGTGTCAATCACAGGGACAGACGCCCTTGTCCATTCAATCAGGAAGTCCGGCTGACTCTCTAATTGTATGGGAAGGGCGCCTGTCAATGTGATTGACCGATGTGCTGTTCTTACTCCTTTGTCAGGAAATCTGACCATAAGAACCTTATAAGCCTGTATAGTGGCTCATTCCTCTCCACTGAAAGAAATTGTGGCACCCCTATGTGGTAAATTACCCCCCCCTGCACTAATCTAATAAAGTTTTGAAAAGTAACATGGTGGCGTGTAATTACAGGATCAGTGCAGTTGAATACATTATGCCATTGCAGGCAAACATAGGAAAACCTACATTTTACATGAATAGTGGATATAAACGAATAATAAACATATAGGATGGGATCCAACACCCGTCCAACACCCAACTTCTGCAAGCTGTCACTTTTACAGTAAGGGTGGGATCAGGACAATTGTGTGGCGCCGCAGTCCAGGACTCAATGTGGGAATCTTGCAGCGTACTATCCTCTTACAAGCAGACATTTAGACTTCTGAGTATACATTTGAAATTAAGCCCATAAATACGATAACACTAAATGTTTTGGATTGTTTAAGTCCTCACCTTTGATAGCTTGATAAGACTGGATACGTGATCAATCTGAAAAAACAACCCCCAAAAATATTAATATTAATATTAATGATATCAATGATGAATGATGACAGCATATAAAGACATGGATGGAGGGCACTGAAAATCATGGTCTGTTCCCAGACCTGGCTGTGACAATTACCTGCACTCTGGAGAAGGGTTCAATGACTCGTATGAGGTTCTGTTCCAATAGGTTGTCGTATAGTTTGGCCAGATGAGTGCTAATAATTGGGTCCTCCCGCAACTCTGCCTTGTAATCTGTCAGAGCCTGTAGAAGAAAACATAAATTGCCTTATTAAAGAACTACCACACATTTCAAACGGTTCTTGTTATTGAGATGGGTCTCAATGGTAAAACAAAGACAGTTGACCAAGATAAACACTTTACTGCATATTATACAGTGAAATTGATCACTTTGGAACAGATTTCAAACCTCAGCAAATCTAAGAAAACCCTGTTATATTTAATAAAACTAATTTTATATTCCTTACATTATTTCCCAAAATACATTCAATTCCTCACAAGTCGGAACCCTTGTTATGTTATGGATCTTATATAATTTGGAAGTCTGTAAAACCTCTCTCTCTTTTCTTATGTCCATTCATAAACACAACAAACATAAATAAGAAAATAAGGAAATCAAACTCTTCCCCTGCAGAGGTTTCCCTTACCTTCTCAAAATTGGCAAGAGAGCGGTTCTTACTGGCCTGGGCCACACATTTCAATGCTTCCGTCTACAAAACAGATAGATAGAAATCACATTACACATCATTCATTGTTATAGGATAATGGAGTCACATCTGATATTGCAAAATAACACTTTGCATACAGTTTATTTACTAACCTAACCACATCTATACATATCAGTGTATCCTTTTTAATTATTCCTAACCTTAAGGTAGGTGTTGAATTAAAAATGTACATGAATGTTCTGTATTGTAGTCATAGTCATTAAAGTTTCCTTTAACCAATTTTCAAATACAACCCAGGGGGGTACAGAAGAGGAAACAACAAGTAAAAACAAATTGTACAGAAGCATAGGGCTGCATAGATAAACATTCGGGGGTTGACATAACCCTAGCCTAAACAAAATCAAACAATCTGCATGCAATAAATGAAATCATTCATATGCACCCCTCANATTGAAATATGGATTTTCTCAGCTCCATACTTGCACCTAAAAACAGGTGTATGTGCAACTCTGGATCAGACCTCAATAAGTATTGAGTTACTGTATCAGAAAACAGAAGTACCATAAGAAGGGGCTGGGGGAGGGAATAAAGGATTGTATGAGGGAGTCACCAGTAAGTTTTAGGCAACATCAGAAGAGAAAAATGACAGTCATGTAGCACAGGTGAGGCCTAAAAGTACATGAGCCATAGTAACCATACAACATATACTGGAAATTTATTCCATTTTATATGGGCGCCAAACTTCTTTAATAGCGCTTAGCCCCATTATTTTTTTTAAACTACATATATCATGTATAGCACTTTTTTCTAGTGTTGCATTTGTTAGCATGCATCTTCTAGGATTAAATTAATGACAAATGACTGATTACATTTGTCAATTATGGGCTATTACACCAACATTAACAACTGTGATCCAACAAACCTCTAACGCAGAACAGTAACAATAACGTCTCCAACTAGAGCATTACAGAACACTGAATACCAACCTGGCGTCCAGCATAACGAAGCGCAAGTTTCCCGCTCACTAAGGCCTGAACATCTTCCGGTCTACGCAGAAAAACATAATAATATTAATAATATACATAATGCCCAGAGAAACAGATAAACATAGTCCTGAGAAGCTCATTTCTCTGTCATGGAAATTGAGTTTATCTCTTAATTACTATTTAAACCGGAATATATGATGGCAGTAAAACCTCACGGAAAGACAAGAAACTGTTCAACAGGATCTAGGATTAAATATACTTTACTATTCAATCCCTATTAGTGTTCATAATCAGATAAACAGGCTCAACAGTCATAAAAACAACTGACAAAGTCACAGTGGCAACATGAAACAACCAAAAACGTTGTTTGTACCAAGAGATGGTTAAATGACAGAGGTCATACATACGTGTTCAGCATTATCTTGCACAGCAGCATGTACTTGAGGGCAGTTATAGCTCGGGGGCTATCAATAGAGTCGTTTCCCTCAAAAGCCTCGTAGAAATAGGAGTAAGCTGTTTTCCAGTCCTTCTCCTCTGCTGCATGGATAATACCTGGAAAGCACAGCAGAGTATATTATGCTATATAATGTTATAAAGACCTGAGATTTTATCATTGTTTCATACAATGATAGCATGATGTCCCTGCCACCAACTTTGACATGATACAAATGATCCAGGATAAAAAAAAGAAAAATAACAGCTTAATGCTGTTCCACTCATTTACAAACCCCAAGTAAGGGGCTGCTCTGATGTATGTCTGCTCAAACCCTTCTCTGTTCTCCTACCTCCTATTTTTACTCCGTTAAACCACCTTTAAATAAATGTTACACAAGGAGAAAGTCAATGACTAACCTGATTGCATATCCAGAGCTGCCTGGAGCTTGGGCGGGCAATAGATGGCATTGGCCGTGGTACGGGCAGATGTGAGAGCGGCCCTGGCTTTGGGTAAGTTACTAAGGGCATGGTATGTCTTGCTCTCCAGCAGTTGAACCTCAACTAAAAGGGCTTTGTCATCCATCTTTTTCAGTTCTCGTAGAAGCTGTGAACCTGGTGAAAGAGCGGAAAAGTTTAACATACCTGGATGTTAAGTAGCACAGTTCTGTTTGATATTTCTCATAATATCTAGTTGTATGTATTTTTGTTTTCTTAACTAACCTACACATTCACAATGCTTACATTCCCACAAAAGAGGCCACTACAGTCCAAAATAGTAACTTAGCCTCAGATAAAAGCAATAACCATGGACACAGTAAAAGTGGTGCTATTAAAAATCAGTCATAGAATTATTACAAATGTTTAATACAAAACTAGGCTTAATGGGAACAATAAATAATAAGAATAGATCACCACTAGTGCCATTTTACACCATATATTCCCAATCTTAATTTTAGGATTGACTAAAGCCTTATAAATCACCATGTTCTACAAGAGAAAAATAAACCTGCAACCATTTAAGGTAAAAGAAATACAAGGCTGCCATCTGCTGGCTCACATACCTAACTGCAAAGCCTCTTGGTAACGCTTAGTGTCAAAGTACAGGGAGACAAGACGAGCCTAAAGGGAGAGATTTCTATGTTATTATCACAGTACAATATTGCAGATGCATTTAGAAACTTACATGGCATGAATAGAAATAAAAACCACACACTAACTAAGGTCGTCTATAATTACAAGAATGTGTTTTTAACAAGCTAGCAAACCAAGAGACAATGAAATACCAGAGAACCTCATTTTACCTCAAGTGCCTGTCGTAGAAAGGTCCTTTTCTCAGCCTTGGCCCATTCAATGCATTCTAAACACAGCTCCACCTACAAGAGATATCATCAGTTACACAACTGTATCATATTGACTGACTTATTATTTAGCAGAACAAGCAGTTGGTGACAAATACACTGAGCTAATTACCCACAGTTCATTCAAAACACAATACAAATATTCATAAGAACAAAAAATGAGCAACCGTAAAACTCCTCAGCATCTAGACTTAACCAGGTGAAGAGGAGAATAGAGGCAGATACCTGAGAACTGGGAAAATCCTGTCTACTAAGAGGCTAACATTGACACAAAAGACTTCAGCGCCAGGACTAGAGTAGGGATGTGGTTTATAATACACACAGTCACACAAAACAGCAGGGCTCGGTAATGACAGCCGGGAACTTTTAAGGGGGTACAAAAACTAAAATGACACTTGGAGGGACTGATTCAAAGCTGTGCACCTGCCTGGAAAAGAGGCGGATGTGTTGGGTGCTTATTCTTTAATATTAGTTTATTGACAAAAAAGCCGGCATAGTAGCAGTTGTCTTTACTATACATGGCTATTGATAAAAAAATAACATAAGTGTTTTTTTGTGCTGAAAAGCCCAGCATTAAAACACTCATTCACAATCTTTTTATCAATAGCCATGTATAATAGCAGAAACTGCTACTATGTTGGCTTTTTGGAGGCGAAAGTGCTGGTTTACAAATAAAGTCAAGATTAAAGATGATCATTACCCAACGGCATTAGGTCATCATTCTAATCCCTCATCAACAGAGAATCTGTGCTACAGTATGCATAATAGTGCGGTTATTCTTCTGTCAACAGCCTTGTGTCAGATACCAGGTGGATATTTATTGTACAACACTTTGCATTTATTACCACCAATCTCCCAATTAGAGATCACTAACCAATATGCTATTAACAGATAGAGATTATATATATATATATATATATATATATATATATATATATATACACACACAATAACTAAGAAAGACACATACGTTATTCTACATTGTATATCTTTGCATACTTCCTTTACTTCCATATATTCTCCAACTTTTACTTTACTTTTAAGCAGAGAAATACTTATTGTTTTGGTTCACAAATACAATCTAGCACAGGAGACAAGGAAAGACAAAATTTTAACTATACTATGTAAACAGTTTATATTAAAGAACCCGGTGGCTTTTTAATTTGGCACCCTTTCTAGGCACTAGAGGAGTAGTATACTACACTCCTTTGGCAACTGGGTGCCGCCTTCATGCTAGTTCTGTAGGGTTATGTTTTCATTTACAAATAAAATAAATGCATTTGTATAGAACCATCAAAAGCAATTACAATATTTACTTTGTGTCAGGCGCAAAGTATCTTAATATTTACAAGCACCTGTGTCACCTTCAGCCTAACACTGAAATGCTGTTCTTTAAAGTCAATGCTCAAATCTCCAGCTCTGGGGTCTTGTTCCTACCACATATAGCACAACATTTTTCCAGTAGCCATCCACTACATTGTATGTAGAGGTGAGACTAATGCATTTCTCCTAATTTGTGCACTTAACACCACATCATCTACAAATACAATCAGATTCAAGCACTTGTTCTTTAGTATGTAAAATAAGACAGAGCGTAAATCTGATTGGTTGCTATGGGTAACACCTCCACTTTTACAATCCCACACTTCAGGCCCAGGTGTTATGTGGACGAATATAATTCCCCTCCATTCTCACCTCCTGTCCAGTGGCAGCCTCCATGTCTAAGAATAGGTCGAGGAGAGACCGTACTAGTCTGGCAGCTTTTGCCTTACTGATGGCATTAAGGAACGGACGCACATATTTCAGCAGGCCACCAAGCTCTAAAACAAGATACATGAGACAGGCAACAATTAGTACAATTAAATTAAACAGTGAAAAAGAATTAATTCAGTTTAGGAATTTCCCATATAATACCATGTTCCACTGCACCCAAAACCCTGCTCGGACAAATTGGGTCAAAGGAAAAGGAATAGAAACAGAAAAGGCCTCAACCCATGATTGACATTTATCTTAATAAAAGCGTATCTCCATAAAAGAAATGTTAGTATGTGAGAAAACTTTATAATCCACCAGAATAGCATTAGACCGTAACCAGACTACCATCAATTGCATTATGTCAGTGTGTATGGATAGCACGGATCCTGCGAGGACCAATCAGAACATAATCCGTTAAATACAGAGCATTCTGAACACAGCTAATAAAAATAAAGGGAACACATGTGGAAAGACATATAAAAACAAATAACACTGCCATAAAGTTAAGAGGTCTGGTTAGTGTTCCAGTTACTTTTTACTGTTTATATTTATCAACAAGTAAAACCTATTAGGTATTGGTGTAAATGAAACTTTATTAGAAGCCTGAATAATATCAATGGAATAATAAGGAATAACATGTAAGTCCACCACATGGTTTCCAGTAGATTTTCATGGTAAAATTATGTGTTTCCAAAACAGTCATAAAAGTGATAAATGGTGATGTCAGGTGTATGTATAACCAGGATACAACACCCCAGTCGTGGAAAGTCCTAATTACATAGTAGTTCAGTAACATTATTGTTGTATCTCTAGCAGTATAAAATACAGCAATATAATTCCTTACATAATGGCAACAGTGCATCATGCTTAATACAATCTTTACTGATCACAAACATTTTAGACTGGTGGAAACATTATGAAACATATGAATAAGATTGATAACATAACCCAAAAATTTTGTTTCATTTACTATCAGCAGCCAACATGAATATCGTAATCCTGCAAAGGAACCCGCAAATATATAGAATTCTCTGGGAGATTTGTGCACATAGCAATGGTTTAATATAGATTATTCAGGAAGTGTTTCACATACAAAAATAGGGTTGGTTTTTTTTGTACATTCCAAAACAAAGCCAAAAGAAAGGAGACTAATACCATCAGCTATGAACCCCTTCCCCACATATAAAAAGCCCCATTAGGAAAGTTTTTAATGTCAACATAAGATTACACTGATATATTTTCTGTCATTTATGCTTTAAAACTTATTATTAATGAAAAAATTGGTTAAAATACATTTAGTGAAAAACATGTTACCATATATGATGGCAAGCAAACTGGATGCACCATCAGTCATATAAACATAAACACATTCCTGTGAATAGTCATCCTGCACGCTCACCTGCAGCCTGTCCAGTCTTGGCGAGGAGCCCACCCAGCTCCAGGATGCTCTGTTCCTTGACGCGTACTGCTTCTTCATCACTCTCCTGGATATCTCGCTTCACTGCAAAGCGAGCAACAACAGAGTCTGTTATACCATGTGTCAACAGAAGTGGCTAACCTCTGAATATATATATATATATATATATATATATATATATATACACACACACACACACACACACACACACACATATACACACACAAATTATATATACAATATATATATATATATATATATAAAAAACACACACACACAATAACAAACGAAATGCCATGCTACCTATAAGACAGAGTATAACAGCCGAATACTCCATCCAGCCGGCTATAACAATGCCATACTGCCTCTCTCCACTCTAGGCTCCATACAATCCCCCCCAGGCTGCCTGTCCCCGTGTCACGGCTGCATGGCTGAGCCCCTCTCTTACCTATGGACTGGAGGATGTCTATACTCGCGGCTCTGTCAGTCACCACCATCTCTTGCGCTCTTTGGAACTCAATCACAGCCGCTGTCGCCATCTTGCCCTATTCCTGCACCCTGACACAGCTCTTCCGGGCCGGAAGTTGCCGTGCCGGAAGTTCAGCGCCGCGTTAGTCAGTTCCGGGTAGTGCCGCGCTGGCTGATGGGAGGTGTAGTTCTGCAGGATCAGTTGCCTAGTGACGGGCTGTGACAGGTGGTGATGAGTTGTGTCTAGATTAATAGTAAACTGTTAAGCTGTGGTTTAATGTGAGGTGAAATGTGTTTTTCTGATGTTTGTGCTGTAGAGAAGCAGTTTGTTGGAGGGACTGGGTTATAACTGCAGAATTCACCCTTCAGGGATACTGTCTCCTGGAATGTCCCGGAGACTCTGTAGATCCCAGGACCTGAGCTGAGGTAGTGATTTCATGTAAAATACTGTGTCAACCCTGATTGTTGCTATGATGGACGGGACTTCCAGTAGGCCCGGTTTTGGATGGTTGTTCCACTGTTTTGACTAATCCGCACTTTGGCTTAAATTCACTAAGAGGGGATTTTGCAGGTGAATTGAAAAGTGGGGATGTTGCCCATAGCAACCAATCAGAAGCTCTCGGTTTCATTTTACATACTGGAGAATGTGATCTCGCATCTGTGCCACTTAGTATCTTAGGGGCCGATTCAATCCTTGGTTAAGATGCGCTTTTTCGCGTCTATTAAGGTAGTTAAAAATCGCTTCTTTCAATGAGCCTCGAGGTAAAAAGAGCAAGTTTTTATTCCATATGCTGTTTGTGTGAGGGGGAAATAAGGGGCATTTTTGGTACTTGCAAATGGTGAAAGTCTCAGAAGTTAGTGTTGGTGAGAATATAGGATTGAGTGATCATCAAGCAGAATGGTTGGTCTATAGCATATATGGCAGAGTTGGGGTGTCTGTAGCAGATAGGGCAGAGTGACAGTTGAAGTGTCTGTAGCATATAGGGCAGAGTGGCAGTTGAAGTGTCTACAGCATATATGGCAGTGTGGCAGTTGAAGTGTCTACAGCATATATGGCAGTGTGGCAGTTGAAGTGTCTACAGCATATAGGGCAGAGTGGCAGTTGAGGTGTCTGTAGCAGATAGGGCAGAGTGGCAGTTAATGTGTCTGGGAATAGATAGGGCAGAGTGGCAGTTGAGGTGTCTGTAGCAGATAGGGCAGTGTGGCAGTTGAGTTATTTGTAGCATATAGGGCAGAGTGGCAGTTGGGGTATCTATAGCATATAGGGCAGAGTGGCAGTTGAAGTGTCTGTAGCATAAAGGGCAGAGTGACAGTTGAGGTATTGAGCAGCAGGTCGGCCAGAGTGGCAGTTGAAGTGGTGTAGCAGGTAGGGCAGTGTGACAGTTGTGGTATACAGCAGAAGATAGGGCAGAGTGGCAGTTGAAGTATCTGTAGCAGATAGGGCAGTGTGACAGTTGTGGTATACAGCAGAAGATAGGGCAGAGTGGCAGTTGAGGTATCCGTAGCAGATAGGGCAAAGTGGCAGTTGAAGTATCTGTAACAGATAGGGCAGAGTGGCAGTTGAGGTGTCTGTAGCAGATAGGGCAGAATGGCAGTTGAGGTGTCTGTAGCAGATAGGGCAGAGTGGCAGTTGAGGTGTCTGTAGCAGATAGGGCAGA